>CP139503.1:56679306-56730020 GCA_021014915.2 Artemisia tridentata subsp. tridentata
AACATATAAAATAAAAATTTAATGAATTATAGAAAAGTTGTTTACAGGCGGAGCTCTCGCTAGTGCCCGACCTCTATCGTACAGAATCCCCCCATAATGTGAAACAACCGTTAACAAGCAAGAGCAGGCGACTGGCAACTATTGCCTGCTATTATTTAATTATGTAAGTAAAACATACTTGAAGAGCTTAGTTTCGTTTTACCCACTTCAGAAACTTAAAATCATAATGATTAACTTTTTCAAGGAATAGCATTGTCAGATTCGTATACACAACGTATACCTCAAATGAAGCATTGTTTATTAATTCAAATCCATAACTTCTGGCAGCAATTATTGTCGCATTGTTTATTATTTCTTTTTCCTTTTTGGCCCTGGTGTCAACTTTGTAAGAAAATTTACACGTTATTTATCCAAGACTATCCCATCTAACCTCAATGTCAAACTTTACATCTTACATATAAAATGAAATGACCCATTTGTAGCATTAAATTTCTAACATATAAAAATTAATGAAATATAAAAATTAATGAAATATAGAAAAGTTACTTACAGGCGGAGCTCCTAGTGCCATCTGAAAGTTGAATCTACGAACAAGCATCGCGACTGCAACTATTGCCTGCGAGTATTATTATACTTGAAGAGCTTAGTTTCGTTTACCCACGTCAGAACTTTAAAATCATAATGATTACTTTTCAGGAATAGATTCGTATACACAACGATTACCTCAAATGAAGCAAACATGTCACCAACACATTTCCTTGGTCCGCCGCCAAAAGGCAAGTAACTGAAATGGTTCAATAAAATTTGAATGACTTCATTATCTAAAAATAAAGATATTTCAAGCATTTAATAAGGTCATCACCACCTTACGAACAGAATTTGCAAAGTGCATGATTAGACTTTCATATTTTTATAAGTTGACAGTCTATGTTTTAACCAACAAACTAACTAGTGTGCACTAATCTAGAACTTCATTTAAAATCTCGGATGACAATTAGACAGAAACATTGTAACTAGTATATGATAGTAATTTGAGTGACGGAATCTTATTTTGTCAGGCATGCACGAGTAAAAATCATCATTACAGTTCAGTGTTCATTGTCTTTTATCTTCTTAAAAGACAACATCAATTTAAAAATGTAGCTATTTATGATGACAATAGTACCTGAAGTTTTGGTTTGTTTCATTGGGGTTTGGTCCGTCTAAAGGCCATCTTTCGGGATTAAACTTTTCTGCATCTGCCCAATGGGTAGGAGAGCGATGAAGATTCCAAACAGATATGAACAAGTCTTCACCCCTATCACCAAACAAATAATATAATGATATGATGACCCCAAAAAGTGTGACACGGTGCCAAACAGAAAAGATGGCAAAATTTACAAATATTGTACTAGTTAACAATTCAAGTATAACATCATAAATATAGTCATATTTACTCCTAAAAAGCAGAAATTTGACTCGATTGTTAGTTTCGGTCCTCTTTCATAGAACTTTTGTTTGATCCCGCTATTGGTGGAGATTACAGTTTTTGATACGGGAGAACAGGAGAAAGAGAAAATTGAACTGAGGACTACAAACTCCATGATCAAATAACGGTTTATCTACAGCAGGTCAATTCTTTGTAATAAACCATAACTATTTGTTATGTTTTCATAAATCTAATAGCGGATAGTCACATGAATAATGAACAAGTAATATAACTTGATATTGCAAAACATAAGTATGGACCTTTTTATTGGATATTTGTCAAGGACGTCATCTTCAATGGACCGACGTATCAAAACAGGTGGTTGTGGGTAAAGCCTCAAAGACTGCAAATGATAGAATGAATAACATTGAGCATGCATTATACGGCCTTAGAAACATAAAGATGGTTATTTCTTACTTCATTGATCACTCGAGTTGTATATTTAAGTTTCTTCATGTCTTCAATAGTTGGAAACCTATCACCTAGAACCGCATCAACCTTACAAGCACATCATAAAAATTTTCATGTTGATCTACTGTCACTTAAAATAAGTTGCAGATCTATATGTATATCCACCAGGGAAGGGGACTGGATTAGAAATCTATTTTTCAACTAACCTCGTTTTGAAGCTTGGACATGACACTGGGTTCCTGCAACATAATCAAAGTACCGATGACGTTTTAACGATTGGTATAAGACTTGTCCCACACATTATTACCTTATTGGTTGTTATATAGTGAGTAAATGAGTAGGCAGAAGTGGTATTGAGGTACCTTGGAAAGAAGATAAAAGGTCCATGTCAATACTGCAGCAGTTGTCTCATGTCCTGCAATAAGCATTGTCATCAGATCATCACGGAGTTGCTTGCTCGACACCTACACATGACAAATATATATGAGGTATAATAGTCTTATCAATATATCCATCAAGACATAATAAATATCGCTCATACATTGTCTCCTGATGCCAACAGGAAATGGAGAATACTTGGATCGTTTTCATTCAGGTATTCCTCATTGAAATCTACATCTTCTTCGTCAACCATCCTCTGCATGCATATAAACGGTATGATTAAGATTAGTTATGGAAAAATGGGCAGGTCACATGGGTTTGTAACAGGTCAAAGCTGCTAACTTAGACACAGTTAGTGTCAAATATGATTACAAAAGTTATATTAATGCAGTAACAATAAAACTGACTTGATTACGAAAGTTGTAATATGAGGATTGATTAATAAGTAAACACATCTACCTTCGTAGCCAGTCAATGTCGCAATTCATGGGACAGATAATATACTTGGTTAACAATGTTCATACTTTGTAACAGGGAATTAGAGACCCTCTAATATAGAAAACATTAATATATAATAGCTAAACAGAGAAGTAGTCAAACAGTTTAAAGGTCGCCCGTAGTGTTAGCAGGAAAAGAACCACTCCACCCATTCAATTCCAATATACCCATCTTAACCCAAGCCCATTTAAACTAAAACTAAAATATTGTTAAAAGCTTCACCTTGCATATTGCGATGAGATCATCCAATGTCGTGTTGATTAGCTTAAGAGCACCATTGACCTTCTTCTGCCTTGGTGAGATATCTTTCCATATCGGGATCTCCCATGTCGGTATAGGTGAGATGCTTCGATCTTCTGCTTCTCTCAAAACCGTGTATACTGCCTGGTCTAAGACAATCACATGACATTAGAAAAAAGAAAATAAAATACTACGGGAGTATCGTGCGTATCTACCAGAGTGAGACTTTAACATACCTCCACGATCCCATTATCCGTTGTTAATGAATCAAAGTCATAATTAAAAACTGCTTTCCCGATAATATCTAATGTCAAACGTGAAAAAAGTGATTCCATTTCCACATCCTCGCCATTGTATGCAGCAGCATCAAGTTTTTTGCATAGGCGATCAGTAGCTTCTCCAAACAAGGCAATCATCGCTGCTACATACTTCATATGAAAAAAAATAGATATGAAGTAATGTCTGAGATAGATTTCAAAGGAGGAAATTTTAAACTATTTATGTCACTCATGAGTAACAATAAAAATATGAGACTGTCATACCTTCAGATGTAATGCTGGGACTATAACCCGTCGTCTAACTCGCCAGACCTCCCCGTCAGCTGGAATTAGTCCCGTACCCATTACAAATTCTAGAATTTCGGCTAATATACCCTAAACATTAATTAGCAAGTTTAAATAAGTTAAGATTATAAATCACCTACTTGCTTTTCTTTTTATCAACAAGATATACCGGCCTATGTATGCCAGAAACATATGAAGAAATAAAAACAGAAACACAAATGCTTACTTTTGAATACGCTTTTGCATTGTCTTTCAATATGTGTTTGGCAATGTTGGGATCAGACACTATCAGAAAAGACTGCAACAGAAGTCAGTTCAATTAACATATGTACATCTTAACTATAGATGGTAATTTCGGCCCAGTACACATGCATGAGTCAATTCAGGTTATGTTTTATTTCTAAAGGGTCAAACAGGTCAAATAAATAAAAGCTACTAAGGTAACAAGTCAACCATCCCCTAAGTCACTTTGTTCGAAAAAAAAGTTAGATTATGACCGATAAATAATATAATATTTGCAATCATATTTGACACCATAGTTTTTAATAAAAAAACTGAACTATTTGACAACAAGTATTTTGGATCGAATACTTTTACTGTATGACCGGTTACCCACTCTGCCTGAACAGCTCACTTTTCTACCGGTCTTTTACTGTATGGTGAAAGGAGCAAGAAAATGAAGAGTCAAACCTTGGGACCAAACGTCAACCTGAAAATTCCACCATATGTAAGAAAAAGCTCATACAAGGGGATGAAAAACGCCTCACTACGAATAGCACTAATTGCTCCTTTTGCCTCTGGAATCTTTGGATAACTTTCGCCAGAATTCATCAATTTTGATAAAGGTTCAAGAAAATCCGAAGGCACGCCCAATTTGGTCAAACTACTCACCAACAATGATCCAATACTGCTTTCCCATGAAAAAAGAAGAATAACCATTAAAAACCATAAAACCAAGAATTTGAGGGTAATACGATATGCAGACAACTATTTATTGACGCATCACACCACATTGCAATACTTGTCGATGTTAGCATTGGCTTTTCCGTTTAGTTATTAGCATAAAATTTCATCTTGGTCAATCGCTAACCATTATTTGGAACTATGATTATGGTCTGCTCGTTTTATACTTTTATCTACTTTGTCAATTTCAATGGCATTGTAAATATTTTAGTGAAAGTTATACATTTTCATGGAAACTATAAAATCACAGGGCGAATTAGTTCGGACTGGGACATATAAAGTAGATAACTGAGGCACAACCCGAAATAAACAATGAAAATCAGATTAGTCTTATTAATTTAGCTACTCTTTGACTTCCAATCATACTTAGAATATATGTAAATTTTGTGATAAATGTAACACCAAGATTGTTTCATACTCACATTTGCTATATTTTTCATAATCTTGAATGCAAATTTTATTCTTTTCTACAAACGTTATGGAATCCATCCCAATTATAACTTTAGTAAGTAAATAATTTGACCAAAAGCCTTGTTCCTAAAGAGGTAGTACATCAATTGGCTAATCGTTTTCGCTTTTCTACTTTTGATAAAGAATTCAATGTTCCTCTAACGGACCAAAAACTTTCACCTAATACATAACATAATAAACACTACCATAAGACAGCATCAAACATTATAGTTGATTCTGACCACCAATTAGGGGGTGTTTGGATTCGCATTCACTATGCTTCTATGCATAAACAACAAAATAGACAAGGATATCGAGCTAACTTTACAGTTTGTCACTACTTAGCTTTCTTTCTGCAACTCCGGTGTCCAATACTCCATCATGATTATTTTAATACTATATTT
Source organism: Artemisia tridentata subsp. tridentata (assembly GCA_021014915.2). Taxonomy (NCBI): domain Eukaryota; kingdom Viridiplantae; phylum Streptophyta; class Magnoliopsida; order Asterales; family Asteraceae; genus Artemisia; species Artemisia tridentata. Next base: position 56,684,685 of record CP139503.1, read on the forward strand.
AGAATATTACAAGCATAGTATTCTTAAAGTATAGCTAGGTAGTTTTACATATAACATCATAACATGTTTGAACTATGGTTAGCTGAATTAACATTTATCCAATTCCAATTATACTAATATAATCACTCTACCAAACTTGTTATCATAACTTAAAAAAGGCAATAACCACTTTAAATACAAATCCAAACACCCCAAAAATCTAAAATTACCTAGGCTTTTCAACCGTAAACGCCCCAGAAGCAATTCGAGCCGACAACTCAGCTCGCCTTTTCTCTTCCTGTGACATCTCTAAACTCTTTCCACTTTTTTCCTCACTAGAATTCGGCTTCCTCCCATTCGAACTCGAGCATTTAATCCCACAACTCCTTGAAACCCCTACACACAAAATCCCATATCATACATATACATCTTCAGCAAAACTAAAACAAGCCCATGTTCCATAATCAAAATTCAAGTTGCAAAACACAAACAATATCCCATATCATACTAAGAAACTAAACTTCACTAAAAACAAAAAGATACCCATGTTCCAAAATCAAATTTTAAGTTGCAAAACACAATAAAGATTGAGTCTTTATAACAAGATACTAATAAAAATTGAATCTTTATAGCAAAAATACTAACAAAAACTGAGTCTTTCTAGCAATAACATATAAAATTGAGTTTTTATGAAACAATGCTAATAAAAACTGATGACCCACCATTGAACTTATGAAATGAAGGTGATTTAAGGTTGAATTTGGTGTGGGTTTGAAGATATGAAGAGGGAAATTGAAGGGTTGATAAATTGGTAGCCATACTTATTTTGTTACAGAGAAAAACAAATGGGATATTTATTATAGATGATGATACAAAATAAAATGTGAAGTTGTACTATTTTTTTTTTTTTTTTTTTTTTTTATTTTTAATTTTATTAGTGTGGGTGTTTTTTAAGTGTGTGTTAGTTGGATTTAAGAAACAGACAACATTGGAATCTTTAAGTGTTGGAGAGATATAGATACCTTCCTGTCTTAGTTTTATAACTAGGGGATAATCTTTAAAAACGTAAGCAATTTTATACCTTCCTGTCTTAGTTTATACGGATAATCTTTAAAAACGTAAGCATGTGAAAATCGGTTTTGCGCAGTGAACAAAAAATTTGTAGAAAAAAAGTAAAAAACTTTCATAAATGACTCTATTTAAATAATAAAGACAAAAAAAAATTATGTAAAGCTTATTTGAAATTTGCAGCCACCGTCCTTACACTTAGTTACAAAAATGGTCCATGTCGTTAGGCTAAATTGCGTCCAACGTCCAAATAATTTTTTCAAAATTTTTTTTCCAACTTTTTTTTCGAAATAATTTTTTTTTCCGAAATTTTTTTTCGGAATAATATTTTTTCTGAAAATAAAATTTTTTAGAAAAATTTTATTTTCGTGAAATAATTTCTTTAATTTTTTTTTCGAAATTAATTTTTTTAGAAAAATTAATTTTTTTTTTCGAAATATTTTTTTTAGAAAAATAATTTTTATTTTCCGAAATTTTTTTGTAGAAAAATTAATTTTTTTCCAAAATTAAATTTTTTAGAAAAATTAATTTTTTTTTCGAAATTAATTTTTCTAAAAAAATTTTCGGAAAAAATTTTATTTTTCTAAAAAATTTAATTTCGGGAAAAAAAATTTGTAAAATATAATTTCGGAAAAAAAAATTAATTTTTCTAAAAAAAAATAATTTCGAAAAAAAAATTTATTTCGAAAAAAAAAATTGAAGACGTTGGACGCAATTTAGCGTAACGACAGGGACCATTTATGTAATTTAGTGTAAGGACGGTGGCTGCAATTTTCGCAAACCCATAAGGACCATTTATGTAACATGGAAGGGTAAAATGGTCATGATGCCTAAATAGAGTCATTTATGATACTTTTTTACTCTTTTTCTATAAATTTTTTGTTCGCTACGCGAAACCGATTTTCACGTAAAATTGCGTACGTTTTTAAAGATTATCCCCTTATAGTTAAACATAAAATGTTTGGCTCACATGTTTGTTAAGGTATTTAATGGCGGTAAAAAAATCTGTAGGCTTAAAAAATTCATTTTGGTAAATACATTTTATGAGGTGGGAATATAGGAACCAATTGCGGGTCAAAAGTGGTGATAGAAGAATTCACTGAGATGATGCAAGCTCGCTTTTCGGGGAAGAAAGGATAGTAGTGTAATAAGGGGGAGTAGGGAGTGAATTCAAGGGAGCGCTCGAGGCAACTACCTTTTTGATTCGACAAAAGGGGGAGAAGGGAGTATAAACAGGTAACTTTTACATTTTACTATGTGTTACGGTTTACATATTTGTCATCATCAAAAAGGGGGAGATTGTTAGTGCAAATATTACGATATTTAAACAAAACGATTTCTTCAGTTTTAATAATGACAAACATGTAACCTGTAATACATAACGTAAAATGTGCAAGTTACTTGTAAACACAAATCATCAATGCATACTTACATCAACACCTCCCGACGTCTCAAGTATGCTTCAACGAAGTCGTAGATTTCCATCCCGACATAAATCACTCAAGGTATGGACAAACAAATCTACTACTTGACAAATGATCAAAGGATTATATTTTTCTAAACTTCACATTTTTAATGTGACAAAACATTTTTTCAAAAATATATTTTACAAATTATTTTTGAATTAAAAAGAAATGTTTTATTTTGAAAAATAAGTTTAAAAATCCCAACAGTCAATTTTCCCCCAAAACAGCTCAACATTCCCAAATAAACCTTCCCCACTAAAGACAAACGAAGGAGCGTCCACGGTACCACTAAAGTACCGACGGCTCCACTAAATTTAGTGGAGCCGTGGGTCTGTAACGGCTAGTTTTTCCCTTGCCTATAAATAGTGGACCATTTCACACTTCCAACTTGATTTTTCCAGTCACTTTTCTCTGGTCTAATCCCTCCTCACTTAGATGACTTTCTTTGATCATTTGGAGAGTCTTAGTTTGTTTAAGAGTGATCCAATCCTCCATTCAAGTGATCCTCTTCATTCCTCTTGATTAGCAAGAGAAGAACACAAAGTATCCAAGTAGATACAAAGTGTTGTCATCCCTCTTGATTAGCAAGAGAAGAACACAAAGTATCCAAGTAGATACAAAGTGTTATCATTCCTCTTCATTTGCAAGAGAAGAACTCAAAGTATCCAAGAAGATACAAGAGTTGTAGTTGTTAGGTCTTGTAACATTTGTTACACTCTTGATTGTATCATAGCATACATCAAGATCATTTTTCTTTTGAGAGTTTGTGAGGGAATATCATTGTGATCTTGTCGAGATCTTGGAGATCTCTTGAAGCCATTGGGCTTGTGTGTATTGATCAAGTGGATCAAGGGTAGATCGTGGTAGATTGGTGCTAGCTAAGATTAGCACTCGACATCTAGCTTAGTGTCGGAAATAGGATAAGCGACGTGTACGGTATAGATCGGGTAGATCGTGGTAGATTGGTGCTAGCTAAGATTAGCACTCGACATCTAGCTTAGTGTCGGAAATAGGATAAGCGACGTGTACGGTGTAGATCGGGTAGATCATGATAGATTGGTGCTAGCTAAGATTAGCACTCGACATCTAGCTTAGTGTCGGAAAACAAGTTAAGCGACGTGTACGGTTTTCTCCGCCTGAAGGGAGTTTGTTGATTAGTGAAGTAACTCTCGAGTTGGGTACTCGGGGAGTGGAGTAGGGCGAAGAGGAGCTTCGTGACCGAACCACTATAAATCACCGTGTCCGGTTTGCGCCTTCTTACTTGTCTCTTTACTTTCATTTCATTCTTTATCGCTTTATATTTGCATTGCGTTTTTGCTTGTGTGGCTAGTTGCTTATGTTATATTGATTATCTATGTGTCGTGGTTTGATTGTGCATATGTTGTAGTTTACTATATTCATCTCTTGATGCTATATGATCATAGTTGACACTTTTCATATCACATCACACTTGATCGGGAGTTTGATACAAAAGTTTTAAATTTTTAAATGGAAACGTATTCACCCCCCCCCCCCTCTACGGTTTTCACAATTGGTACCAGAGCCAGGTCGCTCAAATTTTTAAAACAAATGGTTTCAAAATTGAGTACGATCCATATATCAAATTACCCATGAAGGTGATAAAAATATGAAAAGTATTTAGTTGCTTAATACTTACAAATTTTGTTGTTAAGTATACGTTGTCATACTAGCTTGAAGGTTTTCTTAAATTAATAAAAGTTGGTTCTGTTCAAAACTGAAATAACAGGTACGGCACCGTTAAATATAACGGATGGTTCCACTAAATATGGACGGTACCGCTAAATTTAACGGTACCTTCGTCTGATTTTCAGAATTCGGTAATTTTCAAAAATTCGTATAAAATCAACCGTAAGTCCGTAGGAGTCGTGTCACCTATCGTTTTAAACGTAATTGAGTCTACTTTCACTTAAAAATACTTTTAGAAAGTGATTGTAAAGTAAAATTTACGAGAGTCTTCAATTCGTAACAGAGAGTCTTTTCTGGTCATGCCGATTGCACAAATTTTTCGTCAAATCACAAAGTGAACATCACACGTTGATGTATTCATGATTTCAAGGTGTTGAGCTTGATCAAATCTTTGAAATGGGGAGGAAACCAATTCATTTTCAAATAAAATCAAGCTAAGTATATATTGTTATACTTAATACACAAAATGACGATAAGTTTTTTTGTGTGTTAACCTGAATGGCTATTTGTTTTTATTTGTGCCTTTAATGTCATATTGCTATTTGTTTAGTATAGTTTTTCGGTTTATGCATTTATAAGGCTCATGCTAAATTACTTGCACTATATTAAGTAATTAGTTTGCATTGCATATAGGCATACACCATTTTTCTTGCATTTGTTGCAAGTTTTTGAAATGGTTTAGTAACCCTCTTAGGAATAGAAACTAAGTTGGTAGATCATGTGTGTCGAAAGATATTGTCTTACACAATTATTTTTCCAAATGCTTAAGTGTAAAAAGTATATCAACCCAAAACACTTAACACTTTCATAAAATCTATAATATGATCTCTAAGACATTACATCATTGTGTCTTGCTTGACTATGGGTTGTCTAAACAAGAAAAAAGATCATATTAGTAATACATTAGTATTTAAGTAAAAGAAAATGTATTAAACTTACATTGATCTAACACACATACACAATGTTTTAAACATTTAGTATTTTACGTATGTTGTATAAAAATAGTTAAGATAATTATTTTTATACCAATGAGGTGTCGAAAAACTAAAAATATTATACTTAATATTATAAATAGTTTTACTCAAATAAAAATAAATGACAATATCAAAGTAGTAACTTAATATGTCATTAACCTCACACATACAACTAGTGTTAGAATAAATGGAACACACTCCTTAAATTTTTATTTTCTTTTTAAAAAAGAGTGATTGTGAGGGTCAAGAAAGATCTCGAGTACATATCAATTCATTATTCAAATTATGATTGATATCATTATCGAATCTAATTGACAAGTTTTTAAGTGTGGACATGAAATTGGAGTCATTATTTGTCTAGCTTCAAGATAACATCAAAATATGATGAAATGTATTATCTTGAATCTACATACTCAATCACATTCGATTGTTGTGAAAATAATGACGTCTGATGAACTCAAATAAGTACATTTTATTACTATCATTTATCCTATTAATTTGACTTGTTTTACTATATTATGTATGAGGATTGATACTTAATCGTTTACTTTTGTAATTCTCAGGTAAAAACAAGCATTTGGTGAAACTTGGCGATTTTGGACTAATAATGGAGCAAAACGTGCATAAAGTGAAGAGTCTACTGAAATGAAGAAGATCAAGACTAATCTGCTCCAGATGCGCCGCATCTCACTATCAACATGCGCCGCATCTCTATCAAGATATCACCAGATACGATCCAAGATACAAGCGGACATGCGCCGCATCTAATAAAGAGTTACGCCGCATCTTCTGGCGGTGTACGAATATTCCTGAATATTATAATCTTGGACCCCACGCGAAGTTAAGTACATGCGCCGCATCTACTTAAGTAGATGCGCCGCATCTTTCCTCAGACACAAACTATAAATACCCCGTAGACCAGACGCATTAAAGAGATTCGGAAGTTCGAAAACCTAAAGACCGAACAGAAGAGAAGGACGAATTCAGTCAAGAGGCAGCACAAGACACACCCAAATCGAAGACACAAGAGCTGTAAGAAGGTGCTGCATGTATTTAATTCATTAAGTAGTTTTGTTTTATTGTTTTAGCAAACTTTAATTCATCAGGATTGGTGGCTTGTGTAATGTGACAACGGAAAGATTGCACTCCCTTTAATACTTGCTTTCCCATCAATTAAAGTTTATATGTTGATGTCTTTGGTTACTACTTATTAGTGCATTGACCACCTCTGTGTTTATTAGTGGCTTGCGGGCACCCGACTGCGGGACAAGGTGTGGCTCCCACGGTTGTTTCTAAATTGATCACTTAGGAATAACTTTTAGACATAAGTCGTCATTAAGGGTTTACTCGCCGATAAGAATAGGACCAACGAGAAAGGGTTAATTACATACACTTCATATAAAGCTATCAATAAAACAAGTGACAAACTACTTAATCATAAGGACAGCCCTCTTATTGTCTCTAGTATCTATCTGTGTACGTGTGTGCTACTTGCTGATTCGTGCCTATTTGTTTATTTTATTATTTAATTGCAAACAAAACTGTGCCAGTCTCTCAGGCTGAAACCCCCTTGCGTTAGGATATTAAAATACTATTTAGATTAACGAGATTATACGTTCCACTCTTAGTGATCGACACTCTACTTACCATTATCTTCATACTGACCGGGTACACTGCTCGTTAAGTGTGTGTGTTATTGATAAGTCGGCTAAATATAAATTTAAAACTTGAGTAGGCATTAAAACTGCTAAACCGCAACGACACATCACGCGCATCAACGTCCTATCAAGATGAAAATAATATGCATCGGATCATAACTCACACTTGTGTTGAAGATGCCATATTGAGTCTTCTTGTCCAATGGTTGTGTTCCAAACATTAAACTAATATGTTTAAAAGATGCATAAAATACACAACCAAGTAGGATTGACAACTTGGATGTTTTATCCGAAATATACAAGTAATTTACATTGCAATGCAATAAGTAAATGTGTCATTTCCGAAAAACCAAACACGAGCAAACAAACAACATATGTAAACTTTGCTCATGAACGACTCAACACTCAAAGTCACATGTCTAGTAAAAGTATCACACATAATATGTTATTAACTATTATGTAAGTCATCAATCTTTGAGAATATCACATATATTTATCTTATCAAAAGATTGACAAAGGATAACTTATATCATATGCATCTTATTTTCTTTGTAACATGAATGGTCATGTTACAAGATAATACATTGCATCCTGTTAACAAATATAGGATATTAGAGTTGAATAATAACCTAATACGACATGTGTCATTGCATAAACAAGTAAAATTGGTCATACACTAAAATACTTGTTTCAAAAAGCATTCGTAAGAGTGATAAGTTTCCTCTTAGAAAAACATATTTGTTGAAATATACAATATGTCTCATTTTTAATATAATACTCACAAGATCTATTGAGGTAAGTAACATTTACTAGATTCTTTCTCAAGATATGCAAAGGAGCATTCTTGAAACACACACGCTGTAGTAGGTTCTACATTGTATCACATTAGAATGTCTCTTGGTTCTAGAAAACCAAATCACGGTAAAATAACATGCAACAACTCAACAAACAAAGATGATGTCCAAGAGATCATAAAATACACCATCTCCATCAAATAACCTCTAAATCTCAAACACGAAATTAAAACATTTAACTTGCCTTTGTTAGGAGTTGTGTAAGACATGTCATTCTCTTAACCGACTTTCAAAGTATGGTTAGTTGAGTCATATTAGGCCATGTATTAGCGAAATAAGCTAATATCATCTTTGCTACACCTCAATAGGCAAATATAGGAATTTGAATTTTTCTAACATGAGAATGACTACTGGAGAACCTATCGCACTAGAAATTCAATTTGACCTAACGGTTGAATTGCTTCCGGGAGAGAAGTTGGGTTTGTGGTATAACCCGTAAAAATGGTCGTGTTTAGCCTTAATTGAGCACCACTAGTGATAGTCTCATATTCATTCTCTAACTTAAAAAATTTTCATTCCTACATTTGACTAGAGACAGTTTACATAGGTGAACTTTATCTCCCGTTAGGATTTCATTTTGAACAAGCAGTAATTAGGATCTTCTTTAGCAAACCTAGATTGCTTGCATCACACATATGTGTTTCAAAATGATAACATGTTCTCGTAAGATATGATTAAATGTCTTCATGATCTTAAATGCTAAATGATTATCATGTTTTGCATGATTTTTGCATTTGTTCCTTATGTGCATTTTACATGATTTGCTTGTAAAGCTTGCACCCACACTATGCTCTTTTGACACATTAGGAATTAGGTATGCCCATCACTATGAACCCTTAGAAGTCATAGAGTCATACACTAGTGTCAAAACCTATAAGTTAGAGTAGTCGCAAAGTTGTCCTAATTTCCCAGTCATCACTTCGCCTTCTTCCAAGTAATACACCCGTTTGTCATGGGAAGGTTAGATACAAACCTAGTAGAACTCGGAGTAGGGTTGACAACTTAAATATTTCATCCGAAATATTCAAGTAAGTTTAACTTGCGATCGCAATTGTTAAATGTCATATCCGAAACATCATACTCAAGCCTTTTAACAACATATGTTAAAACGCTCGTCCAAAAGCTAAAAGCTAACATCTGCCCTCAGGTGACAAAGGACTCACGAGTTACTATATAAGTAATTAGTAGTTCCTTTCACCATCGTGTGAGTATACACGTCTTAAGATCCCAAACCTTGCTGCGAATCAGCACCATAGGCATAGCTTTACGTCTTTCAAAACCCCGTGAAACACTCACGTGCGAAGCACATCAAAATCCGTAAATCAACCAAACCTCTCAACCGAGAATCCCCTAACCATCTCCGTCTAGGTCTAGGAATGATGGAACATATTCCATAAATCTTATGACTATTTAAATATTTCACTGGAAATATTGAAGTCATCTCGTGTGTCTCGTCTCATGACTCTTTAAATATTTCACTGGAAATATTGAGTCATTCTTCACATCACTCTAATGACTACCTATGTATTTCTTCGGAAATATAAAAGTCATCTCTTCTCGTCCAGTACCGTTCAAAGAATTTATTAGGTATAAATTCTCTCCTCTTATCGAAAAGTCTCACTAAATCAGCGAGACTTATTCGTAAAGTCCTCTTAAATTCTAATGACAACTTAAATATTTCATCCGAAATATTTAAAGTATATTTAATTTGCGAAACGCAATTAAATGTCATCTCTCGTTCTCGATCAGCGTTCACCGAATCCAGTTGGATTCATTCATAAAGGAATTTATTTGGTATAAATTCTTTTAATCTAAGGTCCAGAAAAATCACAACATATGTGAAATTTCTCTGTCAAAAATCTTGCTTTCAATTCTCACCAACACTATCAAAACCCACTCGATGTAGTCTTGAACCAAAACCGTCTCCTATCAGAATAGATTCTATCTATCATCTGATTCCTTAGCCTTTTTCCCTTTCACTTCCGCATGGTACTAAACATTATCAATGCTTCCGCATCCCATTCATCTTCCACACATTTCAAACGAAGAACCGCTAGGATACGTTGAGATAACCCTTCTTCATCAACATAGATAACCCCACTAGAACCTTATCACTAACCTCACAACCTTGAAGATTTTATCTTCTTAACCCTTAGGATATCTCCATGTGATCACATGCCTCATCATAATATTCTATGAATATTCACAATGATTGAAAAGAGCTACGTGACTTCAAAGGTGAAGTTTATCGTATGCTATCCACCACTTGTCATGACGTTACTAAGCTCATCGCTTCCGTCAACATTTGTTTTCCTCTTTATCTTTTGCATCTTGTCCGGATGGTCATAGATTAAGGGGGAGCGAAAACACACTCATATAGTCTTTCACCAAACACTCTCAAGAACACATTAATGTGGTTCTTATTCCCTAGGAAACTTCCCTTTAGCTGCCCAGAACTAGGCTGCACAGGAAAATTCATGACTTCCAGGTCACGGTACCGTTAAATAGGCCACGGTACCATTAAATTTTAACGGTACCGTGTGGTATTTAGTGGTACCGTGCCTATATTTGATGAATTTTCACTGTTCCCTCCTGATCCCTGCATCCCTAACCTCAAACCTGCAAAATTTTGCAAACTTACATACACCCTAGGATTCCCTCACTACACCATAGGACTCTATCTCCAACTTTAGTTCGAATCCCATAACTCTTGCCTATATAAGGCCTCACCATTGCAAGCTTATCTTGCATCTCATCTTCAAACCTCACATTAACATCTTTCATCATCCCACTCAAACCTGTTAGCTACACTTCACTCTTGACAGTGATAGTTAGTCCAAGAACCTTCAACCCATAGATCATCACACTCAAACCTTACAACCTTCAACTCATCGATCATCACACTCAAACCTTACAACTACTCCTCACTTTGGATAAGTGATAGTTAGTTAAACAACCTTCAATCCTCACAATCACACGAAACCCTTCATGCACCAAATTATCTCTAACACACAACTAGGATCATCCAAACTAGAAACCTAGGACCTCGTTACCTCAACCCCGTTAGAGATATCCACCAACAATCCTGTTAGGATCACATGCACCTTTTTTTTCCCTTTTGAAATATATCATGCATCTCATTGTCAGTGCAAACGATATATTAATCTAAACCATCCTTTCTCACATTTCCTCAAAGGGCAAAACCAACATCTCCAACTACATCATCATCATCCTCCACTTTTAGGATTCCCACACCCTTACCTCTGCCAAGTCCACCACAACCTTTAGCTCTCACACTAACCCTATCACCATCAACCCCTTTTGAACTTGGCACTAACACATCATCCTCATCACTATCATCATCACCACAACCACTAATGGGTCATCCCATTATTTATCCCCTACAACCACATACCCCAAGTTGTACTTGTTGTCACCACAACTGATGACGTATAGTCCGTATTCGGGTCACGAACCCGACCCATACTCCAGTCCATCACGAATGGACTTAATCCCATCACGAATGGGCTATCACAATAGCGGTTTGGGCTCACAATGGCCCAAGCCCAATGTTATTTATGGTTTTGATAGTATATCTTTTATTTATGGGATATATATCAATCAACCGCCCTACGCGGGATAGACCGAAGATTGGGGAACACGAAACCAACAAGGATTTCGTGTCCATATATAGAGGGCACCTCAGCCCTCACAGAGGTACGACTTACAAACCCTAACTCTTCTACAAACCCTAAAAACCGATTACTTACTCTCACGCCGGAGGATAATCGTGGGAGACAACCCCACGATAAGCCTAACGGTGTCTTTTTGTTTTCTTAGTGCGCAGGTCTCAAGCATTAAGATCTGATTGGTATGGAATCAAGGAACGCCCAACTTTTGTATCAACAAGTGGTGCCATCCGTGGGACCCTACACTAAGAACTTTGCTAAGAACTAGAATGACGAAGCACGGAAATCAGCGGACTCCGCATGCGAAGAAAACGCATGACGACCTACTAGGGAAGAAACAGCAAACTGATGCGGCCTCTAAGCAGGCCTCTGGAACAACCAGCGCGCCCAGAAGCTTAGGATCGTACTCAGATCTGCTCTTTACTCCAATAGAACCGCTCACTATGACTACCAATGCTACTACAACAAGTACTAGCGCGGTAGACCTACAGCGCACTCCTCTCACCATGCCAGAAGTAAATTTCACTGAGCCACCCAATGCGCCTATCCGAAACAAGGATCACGTTGTGGAGACAGATTCCCTCGCGCTAGAAGGAGTTACGCCTGAACTGGCGCCAAGTGATTTCGTATCTCAAAACTACGAAGCCTTGGCTGCGCTCATGCGAGAGGAGGCAAAAAAGAGGTCAAGCCAAAGTCTGCACGCCAGGCTCAACTTCGACCCTGAACATGAAGCATCCCCACCGCGCTACAGAAAGGAAAGACGCGAGAAGGATAGCCGCAAACACCCAGTGTTTACTAGGATTGGAAGGAAGGTTGTGGACGACGAAGCAGCCGACTTTCAGTATCTGGAGGAGCATGAAGATGGGGAACGACGCGCCAATGTCCACACTAGGCTTGGTAGTCGCAGGGTTCATGACAGGCTTGGGCGACGGTGCTCCCCAAGTGAAAGCCCTTCAAGCTCCGATTCCGAGGATAGTCGGCGCAAGCGCCGCAGAGGAGCAAGCTCGGATTCTGATGATAGTTGGCGCAAGCGTCGCAAAAGAGTAAGCTCATCCTCAAGTGACTCCTCGGACAAAGAAACTGGACACTGGAAATCAAAGGGAAAATACCGCGACCAGGAAGACGAAGACATGTCTCGTCCCTGGCGCCGCCAAAAAGTTGATGCGTTTACTCGGCGCATCAGCGATTTTTCTGAAAATAAGAAAAGGCGCATGCCTGCTAATGTCAAAACATACGATGGGACAGGTGATCCTGATGATCACCTAAAAATTTTCGAATCAGCAGCCACTATCGAAAATTGGCCACAACCTGTGTGGTGCCACATGTTTAACTCTACATTAGTAGGGAATGCGCGCAACTGGTTCAGTAAGCTTCCACGCAGAAGCATCGGTGGGTTTGAAGAGTTGCGAAAGGCGTTTCGTTTAAACTTTACTGAAAGGAAGAAGTGCGCCAAAAACCCTGTCGAGCTCGCTAGGGTAAAACAGCGACAAGGGGAATTGATGAACTCAAATAAGTACATTTTATTACCATCATTTATCCTATTTATTTGATTTGTTTTATTATATTATCTGTAAGAACTGATACTTAATCGTTTACTTTTGTAATTCTCAGGTAAAAACAAGCAATTGGTGAAACTTGGCGATTTTGGACTAATTATGGAGCAAAACATGCAAGAAGTTAAGAGTCTACTGAAATGTACAAGATCAAGACAATCTGCTCCAGATGCGCCGCATCTCACTTATTACATACGGCGCATCACCATCAAGATTTCACCAGATACGATCCAAGATACAAGAGGACATGCGCCGCATCCAAGAATGAAGATACGCCGCATCTTCTGGCGGTGTACGAATATTCCTGAATATATTAATCTTGGACCCCACGCGAAGTTAAGTCAATGCGCCGCATCTACTTACTAGATGCGCCGCATCTTACCCTCAGACAGAAACTATAAATACCCCAAGACCAGACGAATTTCGGAGGACATATATTATATACGAGATCGAAGTACAGAAACCCTAGGACGAATTCAGTCAAGGCAGCAGCACAAGACACACCTTGAACGAAGATACAAGAGCTATAAGAAGGTCCTGCATGTATTTAATTCATTAAGTAGTTTTGTTTTATTGTGTTAGTAAACTTTAATTCATCAGGATTGGTGGCTTGTGTAATGTGACAACGGAAAGATTGCACTCCCTTAAAACTGCTTTCCCATTAATTAAAGTTTATATGTTGATGTCTTTGGTGACTTTTATTAGTGCATTGATAACCTCTGTGTCTAGCTGAGCGTTGATCGGGTCGCCATGCCTCTGCCCTCGCCTATTTATTAGATCGCCTATGCATTCTATCGTCTTTAGAAAAGTAGGAAGAAAGATAAATAGGATAGTCATAAGTAATCATTAAGGGTTTACTCGCCGATAAGATTAGAACCAACGAGAAAGGACTTAATCTCGGTGCGTTGCATCGAACTATACACTTCATATAAAACTAGCAATAAAACAAGTGACAAACTACTTATCTATCAGGACAGGTCTTCTTATTGTCTCGTGTATTTATCTGTGTACGTGTGTGCTACTTGCTGATTCGTGCCTATTAGTTTAGTTTATTATTTAATTGCAACCAATCGTGCCAGTCTCTCAGGCTGAAACCCCCTTGCGTTAGATTAGGTTGTATAGCTAACTTAATATATTAAAATACTGATTAGAATAACGAGATAATACGTTCCACTCTTAGTGATCGACACTCTACTTACCATTATATTCATACTGACCGGGTACACTGCTCGTTAAGTGTGTGTGTTATTGATAAGTCGGCTAAATATAAATTTAAAACTTGAGTAGGCATTAATACTGCTAAACCGCAACGACACATCGCACGCATCAAGTTTTTGGCGCCGTTGCCGGGGAGTGAATTGTTATTATCTGTTAATTTGATTAGTATTTTAATTAGGTTTTTAATTTTTAATCTAACCACTAACTGTGTTGTATATTAGATTAAATTGCATTCATTGTATTATTTTGCATATTTTCTGTTTTTGTGTGTTAGTTGTTTTCTTTGTGTTTATTTTCGTTTGTGCTTTTATTTGTTTTTATTTTTCGTATTTTCTGTGTTCTGCTATCGTTGTACTGAGCTTATTCAAACGATACGGCGCATCTGATTTCTCAGATACGGCGTATTGCGTTTAATTTTTATAAAATACAACGCGTTTAATTAATTCGATACGACGCATCTTTTCCCCAAGATACGGCGTATCTGTTTTTAAGGAAATTTTTTTTTCTAAACGTTAACGCCATACGACGCATCTGCTTTGGCAGATACGGCGTATCTATTATTTTAATTAAAAACAGTTTTCGAATTATTAAACAGATACGACGCATCGATCTTTGTCGATACGGCGTATCTTCTGAATCAAAAATCTTATATTTTGAAACGTAACGAAAACACGACGCATTAACCTTTGTTAATACGACGAATATAATTTGATAAATATAGTTGATTTTTGATATTTACTTTGATCGGTCCGCTACTCTCGTTCACAAGTTGTTTATTTTCAGGATAAAGGATGACTCAAGCATCACCATGAAAGATTACGTTTGGGTAGCATTGGGGCCCGCTAGAGCTGCAGGGCCAGAGGCGGAGCAGGGAGGTCCCCAGGGAGCTCCGGCTGCTGCTCCAGCCCATCAGGAGGAGCCACAGGCACCAGTACCCCCACCAGTCCCTGTACGCACGGTGAGTCAGAGAGTTGAGGCAGTCGAGGGAGAGCTGAGAGCCTTGAGAGGCGTTGTTGATGGTATGAGGAGGGACTCAGAGTGGCTGATTACGAGTATGAGCCGACTTTTGGAGCAGCAGGGTATTACCCACACTCGTCCGGATGGTACTCATGTTGCTGGAGTGACACTTGCGTACACCCGCAGAGTCCGGGCTAGGACGGATGATGCCAGCACCTCAGGGACCCACCCACACGACCACACTGACCCTTGATCTCTTGATTCTACGTGTTTATTGACATTGTTCCATGTGCATTATTACTATTCTTTTTGGATTGTATTAATCGATATTATCATTTATGCATTTGATGTTTCAGTTTCTATTTCTTAACATGCTTGACAAAGACTGGCATTAAGTTCAGCATGATAATACGAGAGGACGTGAGAGAAAACCATGGAACGAGCCGTTTTACAACAGACTGTTAACAGTCTGTCTGGTGAACACATGCGCCGCATCTGGTACAACAGATGCGCCGCATCCTATCCTTTATTTTGTTTTTATTCCGTAATTATTCCAGGCTCGATACGGCGTATCTTCTTCCATAAGATACGGCGCATCGACTGACCTGATGATTTTCATTTTTATTTTTATGATTTATTTTTCCTAACTACTAATGTATTATGCAAGTTTGAACCTTTCTTAACTTAGGTGTGTTTTAAAGTCTTGGTGGTATTATAGATTCCTGCATTTCCTGTGGATACATTGATTATGAAGCTTAAACGTTCTAATCCACAAGAAAGATGATTTTTGCTCTTATACAAATGGAGGATCATACCGAGCAAATCTCAGGGGAGTTTTTCGGTTCTAATTCTTTTATTTTCCAGTTTTTAACCTTTGATACAAACAACGAGGACGTTGTTTAACTTAAGTGGGGGGATTGGAGAATTAGAACACTTAACACTTACTTGTCCTAAACTTTTCAAAAAATATGCTTAAAATGCGCTTAATATAAAAAAAAAAAAAAAAATTTAAATTTTTTTTAGCATGTTTTTGTTTAAAGTCTAAGTTGCATAGCTGCACACATGACGTTATTTTCAAAAATTGTGATTTTTCAAAACTCACAAATCTATGAGTGTGCCGGTGACTTGTAAACTTTAGAACTTGGCTTGTATACTATTCGAGACCACCATAATAAGTATTATTTATATAATTGGAATGACTTGTCTAAATTGGTAGATTTCTAGGATTACACCCAAATAGCCTTTATATGTTATGTGTTATTAGCTAACTACACTGGTTAGTTAACCTCCGTAAAAACTCTTTTGTTACTCTCATTTTTAGAGTAAGATACCCCTAAAAAAATATTCAGAGCCATTCCTTTCGTTTTTTACACCAATGTTTAAAATGTTTCGTTACACCCTTACACCTTAGCCTACCCTGTAGATTAAAATCCGTGGTTGGTTAATTGCTTTAGGCAAAGTGTGTTTCCTTACATTACCTGTGTTCGCGTGCGTAATTCATTATCTATGGTTAGGTCGGGAAATTGCACAATGCAATCGGAGTGAAAGTAAATATTGTATATCTTTGAGTTTATTTTTCGTGTGTTTACTACTTTCACTATTACCGTTATTTCTGAAGTCATGAAAAGTATGGAAAAATTATCCAGAATTATCATTATAGTGATGTGGTGAAATTTTACACATCTTTGTTTATTAAAAAAAAAAAAAAAAAAAATAGAAAAGAAAAAGAAAAAGGAAGAGTTGGATGTTTGTTTAACCAACTTATGTAAAGTTTTGTATTAAGTGGTCGATATCACCACTAGTTGTTGTATATTATATCTATGGATTGAATGGGAGTTGGCAGTTATGGGAACACCAACTTAAGGTTTATTCTTTGATTAAGATCTTGTTGAGTATAATTCGTGTCTACCTAAAAGCGTGTGTTTCAAGTGTTAAAGCGTGAGTTATTCTATGATATGAGTCTTATTCATGGGATGGTTGGGATAGTGATTAACCACACTTAGGATTTTAATTTATCTGTTTTGTTTATTTTTATTTTTACACCAATTTGTATCCCAAATATTATCCATACCCTGTATTATTCTTTATCCAAACCTTTGATTTATTGAGATTAGGGATTTGAGCAATCTTAAGTATCGTAGTCGTGGATTCGGCTATGTATTTATGATTTTGTCGCCCTTTTTGATATAATATTATTGGTGAAGATTACTTGGTCCTATCTTTAGCCTATTCGAGTTAAGGATTTGAGCAATTGCAAGTATCGTGTTCGTGGATTCGATCATGTATTTGTGATTTTGTCGCCTTTTCTGGAATTTGAGATCGATAGAGATTAAGGAGAATAATTAACCTGTAAACCTCAAAACCCTTTTTACCGCTTTAGACTTGTTATTCCTTGGCTTTTGTGGGAGAGATGTGTATACTTGCCAAGCTTATGATAGAATATTCGTCACGACTGGACAGTTAAACGATTAGATTTGCTTTTATCAGAATATTTTATTTTACTTCTAATTCGTTAAGTGTTTGGTTGTGTGATTATGACAAAAATGAATACATGCTTAAATATAAAAATAAATCATAATATTTTTTAGGATACATTTTCATAAGATTAATTCTAAGGTTTACTTGGGGACAAGTAAAGTTCAAGTGGGGGGATATTTGATGAACTCAAATAAGTACATTTTATTACCATCATTTATCCTATTTATTTGACTTGTTTTATTATATTATCTGTAAGAATTGATACTTAATCGTTTACTTTTGTAATTCTCAGGTAAAAACAAGCATTTGGTGAAACTTGGCGATTTTGGACTAATTATGGAGCAAAACATGCAAGAAGTTAAGAGTCTACTGAAATGTACAAGATCAAGACAATCTGCTCCAGATGCGCCGCATCTCACTTATTACATACGGCGCATCACCATCAAGATTTCACCAGATACGATCCAAGATACAAGAGGACATGCGCCGCATCCAAGAATGAAGATACGCCGCATCTTCTGGCGGTGTACGAATATTCCTGAATATATTAATCTTGGACCCCACGCGAAGTTAAGTCAATGCGCCGCATCTACTTACTAGATGCGCCGCATCTTACCCTCAGACAGAAACTATAAATACCCCAAGACCAGACGAATTTGGAGGGACATATATTATATACGAGACCGAAGTACAGAAACCCTAGGACGAATTCAGTCAAGGCAGCAGCACAAGACACACCTTGAACGAAGATACAAGAGCTATAAGAAGGTCCTGCATGTATTTAATTCATTAAGTAGTTTTGTTTTATTGTGTTAGTAAACTTTAATTCATCAGGATTGGTGGCTTGTGTAATGTGACAACGGAAAGATTGCACTCCCTTAAAACTGCTTTCCCATTAATTAAAGTTTATATGTTGATGTCTTTGGTGACTTTTATTAGTGCATTGATAACCTCTGTGTCTAGCTGAGCGTTGATCGGGTCGCCATGCCTCTGCCCTCGCCTATTTATTAGATCGCCTATGCATTCTATCGTCTGTAGAAAAGTAGGAAGAAAGATAAATAGGATAGTCATAAGTAATCATTAAGGGTTTACTCGCCGATAAGATTAGAACCAACGAGAAAGGACTTAATCTCGGTGCGTTGCATCGAACTATACACTTCATATAAAACTAGCAATAAAACAAGTGACAAACTACTTATCTATCAGGACAGGTCTTCTTATTGTCTCGTGTATTTATCTGTGTACGTGTGTGCTACTTGCTGATTCGTGCCTATTAGTTTAGTTTATTATTTAATTGCAACCAATCGTGCCAGTCTCTCAGGCTGAAACCCCCTTGCGTTAGATTAGGTTGTATAGCTAACTTAATATATTAAAATACTGATTAGAATAACGAGATAATACGTTCCACTCTTAGTGATCGACACTCTACTTACCATTATATTCATACTGACCGGGTACACTGCTCGTTAAGTGTGTGTGTTATTGATAAGTCGGCTAAATATAAATTTAAAACTTGAGTAGGCATTAATACTGCTAAACCGCAACGACACATCGCACGCATCAGGAATCCACTAGCGCTTTTATGGAGCGCTATAAGGACGAATGCATGCAAGTCAAGGCGTGCCCAGAAATACTAAAAATATCGGGGTTTATGAACGCAATAAATAACCCAGATCTGATAAAAAAGTTAAACGATAGGGTTCCCCAAACCTTTGACGAACTCATGAAGCGCACGAGGTCCTTCGTCCAAGGAGAAGCAGCCGCTGCGGATAGCAAGAGAGGCTACTCGAACCATAGGTCACAAGAAGAGCCAAGGAGACAATCCAACGACCAGAGTGGCAATCGTAACAAAAGCTATCGCAACCAAGGGGGCGGACGGGGAAACGACAAGTACACCCCACTAACAAAAACTCCAAAGGAGATATTTGCGACGGAAGGTGCGAACTTTCCAAGACCCCCACCTATGCGCACCCCTGAAGATCGGCGCATAGGGAACGGATACTGCGAGTATCACGCATAGAAGGGCTATACCACTAATGAGTGTGTCCAATTACGCCAACTAATCGAGAAACTAGTGAAAGAAGGCAGATTGGACCACCTCGTTAAAAATATTAAGGATGGGAAAGACAAGCAGAGAACCGGAGGCAAGAAAGAAGCGCCTAAAGATAAAGCTGATACTATCTACATGATACAATCATAGCAGCGAAAGACTATGCAAAAGGTGAGCCAGAAATTCTCTCATGGAAGCGAAATCTCTTTCCCCACCTTGGCCGCGGACAACGCAGTGGCAGAACCACTCACCAGAAATAGACTGGAAGGTGGAATCTCTATGCGGGTATCCTTTTAAATGTTTCTTAGATGCATACAAAGGGTACCACCAAATCCAAATGGCTAAGGAGGACGAGGAAAAAAACAGCTTTCCACACAAGCCAAGGCATTTTTTGTTATACAAAGATGCCTTTTGGCCTGAAGAATGCGGGCGCCACCTACCAGCGACTGGTAGATAATGCGTTTGAGAAGCAAGTAGGACGCAACCTAGAAGTCTATGTGGATGACCTTGTCATAAAAAGCCATACTGAAGATGAAGTGGTGCGCGACATTGAAGAAACATTCACAACACTATGAAAGATCAACATGAAGTTGAATCCTAAGAAATGCACTTTTGGCGCTACAGAAGGCATGTTCCTAGGATATTTGATAGAACCGGATGGCAATAAGCCATGCCCAGAAAAGACAGAGGCTGTCATCCAACTTCCTTCACCGCGCACGTTGAAAGAAGTTCAATCTCTAAATGGAAAGCTAGCCGGTTTGAACAGATTCCTGTCCAAATCAGCGGATAAGTCACTTCCTTTATTTAAAACACTCAAGAAGTGTACTAAAAAGGGAGACTTTCGTTGGACTGTGGAAGCGGAAGAAGCCTTCACACAGCTTAAGCAACATATAGCTGCACTTCATAAGCTAGTTGCACCCCGACCAGGGGAGGAGTTAATCGTCTACCTATCCGCGACCCATGGAGCGATCAGCGCAGTGCTACTGACGGATAGGAATTCCGTACAAACACCGGTGTATTTTGTGAGCAAAGCACTCAAGAAGACAGAGATTAATTACAGTCCAATGGAGAAGTTGGTCTTGGCATTAGTATTTGCTGCCAAAAGACTGCGCAGATACTTTCAAGCGCACCCAATAGCAGTGATTACCGACCAACCCATCAAACAAGTTATCTCTAAACCTGACGCATCGGGACGATTACAAAAATGGAGTGTGCTACTAGGCGAGTATAACATCTCTTACAGACCACGCACTGCGGTCAAAGGGCAAATACTAGCAGACTTCATCATCGAAAAACCAGATACCGATGACACACCCCCACCGAGCAAGGTAGAATTACAAGAACCATGGGTCTTGTTCACAGATGGATCTTCATGCGTGGATGGATCGGGCGCTGGCCTTATCCTCACTAATCCAGAAGGAATGGAATTCACTTACGCACTGCGTTTTGAATTCACAGCCACAAACAACGAGGCAGAATATGAAGCCCTAATTGCTGGATTACGCATTGCAAATCGAATGGGTGTACGTAACCTAGAAGCAAATGTGGACTCCCGATTGGTAGCCAACCATGTGTTGGGCGAATATGTGGCTAAAGAGGATAATATGGTCCAATACCTCGAAAAGACTAAATCGCTAATACAAGGCTTTGACAGGTTTACCATTAAGCAAATCCCTAGAGGTGAAAACAAGAAAGCGGATGCGCTGAGCAAGATTGCATCTACTAGCTTCGCGCACCTGTCAAAACAAGTTTTAGTGGAGATCCTAAAGAACAAATCCATCTCGGAGATGGAGATATCCACGGTAATAGAGGAAGAGAATCCTACGTGGATGACCCCTATTATCGAATTCATAAGCAAGGGCAAATTGCCCGATGAGCAGAAGGACGCTCGACGGATTCGGCGCACAGCGCAGAGGTTCGAACTTAGAGATGGTATCCTATATCGGCGCTCATTCTTACAACCATGGCTTCGGTGCGTTGGACCTCTTTAGGCAGATTACGTGCTCCGAGAGATCCACGCTGGTTCATGCAGTATGCATTCAGGACCACGGTCCGTTGTAGCGCGAGCATTGCGCTCAGGATACTATTGGCCTACTATGCACCGTGATGCGCGTGATGTGATAAAGAAATGCAACGACTGCCAAGTTCATAGACCCATTCCGCGCAGACCACAACAAGAGCTAACACCTATCACTTCTCAATGGCCATTCTATAAGTGGGGTATTGACATTGCGGGCCCTTTCCCTTTCGCAGCGGGAGGACTTAAATTCCTTATTGTTGCAATCGATTACTTCACTAAATGGATCGAAGCGAAGGCAGTAGCGACAATCACAGGTAATCAAGTAAAACGCTTCGTTTAGGAAAATATTGTATGCCGCTTTGGACTACCTGGGGAGATTGTTTCGGACAACGGAAAACAATTTTGTGATAACCCGTTCAAAGACTGGTGCGCAGAGTTACATATCACACAACACTTCGCATCAGTTAAACACCCACAAACAAATGGTTTAGTTGAGCGCGCAAATCGTAGTCTAGGCGAAGGGATTAAAGCGCGTGTAACACCCCAACCCGACAAGGGTAAAGGTGTCACGCAAATGGTTTCATATCAGATATAACAAAGCATACATTCAAAAGTAATACAAAGATTCTCAAGGGTTACAAAGGGAATACTGAAATTTCAAGGTTACAAAAACGGGTACAAATTCTAACAACAAAATAACTTCTATTCATCTCTAGGCCAAAATATCTGTCAAGTCTTCTAGGTCCAAAAGTCTCTTCACTCATACCCATCTTCCATCTAAAACCTGCCGCGCACGAAAAGAAAACGTGCGGCTGAGCTTACAAAGCCCAGTGAACAGATATATAATAAACGGAAACGAAAGTAAACGGAAATAATCAGATGCAGCATAATGAATGAGACATAAATAAGGTACAAGAGTAAAGGTTTAGGATAGTTATCCACCACGAGCCCAGAAACTCAAAGTCATAATCTCAAAGTCACATCTCAAAATCATAGTCTCACAATCAGAGGGGATACCTCTCAGGCAACCAGATAATATGAGGGGTGTCCTCATGTATCAACATGGGTGGAGTAGCTAGCTCCCAAAAATGTGAAAGGCGTGTAATGCACACAGCACCAGTCACCTCAAAGTCATGCTCAAAGTCATAGTTAAATCCACTAAACATACATGCCTAGGATTGCAATCCATACGCCCCCACTCACAGTCAATCTCAAAATCATAATCTCAAAGTCATCATGGCCATATCATAATATAAAAGGGGACGGCGTGAGAAATCACTCCCCCACACAGGAGTCATGCCAGTGGTGCATCACAGACATGGCCAGGTTACCTTCCTGGCTAGGAAACAGAAAGGTGGCTCGGGTATCAAACTAAGAGTCATATCTCAAGGTCATCTCAAAGTCATATATCAGAAATGCATCTCAACGTCATATCAAAAGGTTCATACACAAGGAAACATAGAAATGGCCTGGGAAATCTTAACTGAATCATAACTCATAATCATAATCAAGGTTCATCTCAAAAGTTCATTTTAAAACTTCCATCAAGTCCATTTTAAACAATCCTTTATTTGTGCCTTTAATAAAACGATTCTTTAAAGAATTTTCATAAAATATTCTTTCAAAACGGTTTTTCATAAAAATTAGTCTTCCAAAATAGCCTTCATAAAAGTTAGTAACATTTATATAAAATGGTTTTGCCTCATTTATAAACCTCTTTCAAAATAGTTTTTCCTCAAAACATTTTCAAGATATAATTAGAAAAGGTTTTCATAGCATAGCTTCGATTCAGAATTCATATCAAATGGAACTCAACTGGGGAGGTTCAAGCAAAGGGAAATCATAGCAATCGAATCAGAAACTAATGGATTCAGAATACGAGAGAGATCATGAGAAACCTTAAAAGAAAGGTCAGAATATCTGTACCTTATGACGAAAGCACAAACAGAACAAAGCACAGAAATAGGGAATAGCTCAAAGTCCCTCCTTCTTCACACCTAAAGGGATAAAAGAGAATTACGATCTTTCCATTTTAAGTAGCTTTCCATTAGTAGGTTTCCATATTTGGTAAGTTTCCAAAATTAGTAAGTTTCTTCTTTCAGAAAGTTTCCATTTAGAAAGTTGGATCAACATACTTAGTTAAATCATTATTACTGAAGTTAAGGTCTCCTTTATTACATTTACATATTAGGTCCTTAAGAATTCACAATTTACACTTTACACCCTTTAGTTTCAAAAGTTACACTTTAGCCCTTCAATTATTCATAGTTATACTTTAGACCCTTAATTTATCAAAGTTTCACAATGATCACTTATTATATCATATTATAAGAATGTATCCTCAATTTTACAGAATTTACACAATAGGTCCTTCTAGTTTTCAAAGTTACATATTAAGTCCCTTAATTTACAATTTCAACTTTATATTATTAATAATTACATATTAACCCCTTAAATCACCAAATTAACACATAACCCCCTGAATATATTATATTACTCAAAACAGCACCAAGTTTCCAGAAATTGCAAGTTTAGTCCCTCTATTTAATTATTTTACAATTCGAATCAATATTAAACCCTAAAAACATTTTAATCCTTTAAAATACAAAAATGACACTAGACCCCCTCCTTTTATATTTTATACAGCAAGTACATGTCCCAAAATGAGTTTTAAAAATGACCCAAGAGTTTTAGAAGTTACATAATCTACCCTAGACTTTTAAAACCACACGATAACACTTTTATTTTCACAAAACCAAACTCTAACATTCTCTAATCATTTTTAATCATTGCTTCATCATTTGACCTCATTTATAATCATAAGAACAAGCCCTAATTCACCCAAAATCAGATCGTAACAATTTATACCCTTTTATACGCTTTTTATTTCGAAACCCTAATAACAAAATAAATTCGTAAAACCATTATTTAGGCCATGACAATTCATCCAAACATTTTTCCAGACCTCATATGATTATAAGACACGTAAATAAAATATATATTCAGCCTTCATAATTCTTATGGTATTTTATGTGATTTACGCTTTGTTTTATTGATTTAAACCTCAAATAATCCATAGAACATGCATGGATCGAATTACACATTTTATTTGATGTTCTTAATATGTAAAGGGTCTGAGAAAAATACCAAATCAAGATTCGAATGTGTGGAATGAGACGCACGATTTAATTTGTACGCGTAGAGCCAAAATGAACCATAAATCACCACGACTTCAAAAACGACCTAAAAATCGTGAAACCAATTTTCACAGGTCACATATGATGTGAGGAACATAAGAAAAATAAGAAACGAATTTTACCAAGTCGTGTGAATCAAAATGGGATTTTTACCTTTCGGGTGAAGAAAATTCGAAAACCTTTGAATCCGGCCACCACAATTCGAAGTAATATTTTTTTAGGACTCCTTGGATGATGCTTGAACTCAGAAAAATGTGTTTGGATTTTTAGGGTCACGAATGGAGGCTGTATGGAATTGTTTGTGTGTGAAAAATTCGGTTTTAGGGTTTAAAATAAGGAAACCGTGTGAAATAATTATGGGGTGGGTTTTGCTGAGTCTTAGGGGAGACCTTGGACCATAATTTTCGGATATTATGGCTGGAATTAGTTGGGAGCTAATTTTGGATTGATTTACTTAATTACTTTCCATGTTTCCTTAATTTTTAAAATCATAATAATACATATAATACATATACGGTTTGTGTAAGGGTATTCAGGTAATTTTGCCACTTGTATAAATGTCAAATGAAGTTCTTAAAATTATTTGGGATCATATTTTGTGCATTGCCAGAAGTTTGGAATTTATTTGATAATTATTAAGCTTTTAATTAAAATTTTAAATTATAGGGGCAAATTGGTAATTTCACATGCTTTCAGATTTTAGGTGTTACAGCGCGCCTGGACAAACACAAAGGAAGATGGGTGGATGAATTGTCGCATGTCTTATGGGCGCACCGCACGACAATCAAGGTTAGCAATGGAGACACTCCTTTTTCCCTTGTCTACGGGACAGAAGCTGTCATACCAGCTGAAATTGGGATGCCGACTATCCGCACCGCGGAAGTTAATGTCGCGACCAATGACGACGAGCGACGAATAGACTTGGATCTGTTGGAAGAAAGGCGTGAGCGCGCAGCTATACGTGAGGCAAAAACCAAGTCAAATATGAAGGGATACTACGATGCTAAAGTTCGAAGCACCTCATTCAGACCAGGCGACTTTGTGTACCGCGCTAATGATGCAAGCCACGCAGAAGATACAGGTAAACTTGGACCAAAGTGGGAAGGATCCTATGAGGTCACTGAAGCACTAGGACAAGGCGCGTACAAGCTGCGTGACATGGATGGGCGTGAGCTACAACGCACATGGAATATCTGCAATCTCAAGAGATGCTATCTTTAGGAAAGGTTACGACCCAACACACGGACAATTTCGCACTTTAGTAAGTGCCCAATAAATATCCGTGTATTTACATTTTTGTTTCATTTAGACAAATGTTTCTTTTTTCTTTTTACAAAAACTTGCAAGTATTAATAAAATGTTGCGGTTTCTAGCTAACTCCGTGACACACTTTACTTTATTGCTTACATATAATTTATGTCTCAATACTGTTTGTTATATTTTGCCTACATGGCGTGCATGCACCAATTAAAAACCCACGATGGTAAAAGGATGAGTAAACCTACTAAATGACTCGTTGAGTAAGAGGGTTGCAAACCCATCAACACCGGATCACGCATCCTTGTTAAACACCTTATTCTCAAGATGTTGGAGTAAGTTCCATGCGTACCCCACGACGGATACACATCAATGCATACTGTGCGCGTTTAACAAATTAGGAGTTAAGACAATTAACCCGTTAATATGGTATTAGTAGCACGCTACAATCCATACACTTGTGCACCCCACGATGGATACACAACAACTTGTAAATTTCATACACAATTATGTTATATACAATTATGTCATACACGACTATGTCATAAATTTCATACACGATAAGGATATAAGTGATTATAAGTCCTTGTAACTTTTTCTAAATGTGTTTATACAAAACGGTTTGATTCTTAGACATCTTTTACGCAAAGACAAAATAACTAAGAACAAACGTTATAACCACAGTCAAATTTGATATAATACGCATACAATTGTATTTTTCAAAATCAACGCTTCATTATGGATAGCAAGTACACATCCAACAAGCATATGTACAAAAAAAGTGGACATACCATAAAATACCACTACATCAAAACAACCAAGACATGCTACGAGTACGCCTGAGCCCTGAGCTACCCGCTTGGCGCGCCACACAACCAACATCTTTAAGTCTCTGTAATAGCTCAGCATCCTTGGGTGCTACCGTTGGCACGCTAACCGGTATCCCATCAGATCTGGGAATGTGAGCCGCACCAAGACCACACAGAATGGCTTTCCCCTTCTGGCCCTTCTTCTTGGCAAGCCTCATCTCATGAGCTTCTAGGGACACCTTCAAAGGAATTTCTTTCTCAAGGGCAAAAGGGTTGAGGATGTCACGAGGGCGAGCGAAAACAGGCACATGTAGCTGCGACACATCCGGCTTCAAAAAATAGTCAAGCTGCGCCTCAGCATCCTTGGATGAGTACCTAGCCAAGGTTAAACCCTCCATAATCACACTGATGGGCAAATCCTGGTCACGCTCCAGGCGAGCAATGTGTGGAAGCTCAAAAAGCTTCATCTTCTCCATGGAAGCGACGAGCTCATCATAGAAGTTGGCATTATAACCTGGTACCTGAGTAATAGGCACGGCCAACAAATTGCTCTCGGCAAGCTTTTCTACAGTCTGCGCTTGGCCACGTGCCAACGCGCTCTCAACAACTTCCCCAAATACCCCCGTCACCTCCTGCGACTCCAAAGTACCCAAAGCGGCAAGGCGCAAACCATGGCTGATAAGCCACCTGCGCTCAGCTATGGTTGATACCAAATGAGGATACAATTCCTCATCATACTCAATGCTGAGCTTGCGCAGTTTACTCTCCAGATTTTCCAGCAAACCCTCCATAGCCTTGCGGAATTCATCCAAGTCATACATGAGTTTCCCCTTGTTCAGCTCCATATATCTCAAGGCCCAAAGGCAGGAGGCCTTGTACTCTCTCGCTCCAGTGCGCTCCTTATTCAGTTCAGCCATGAGCAACATCTTCTCATCAGCAACTTTCTGGTCATACATTGCAGATGCCCTCACTTCAGCCTGCGCATCAGCCAACTGCGCCTTTAAAAGGTCAATCTCCTTATCCTTCTGCGCAACCAGGCTGCCCTCACCACCATACTCAGCCTGTAGCCGCGCAACCAATGAAGCCTGGTGCGCAGCAGCTAACGCCAACTCCTCTAGAAGGATATTCCTTGGCGCATCTCCAACTGATTTTTCCTCATCCACTGGACTCTCAGGCCCAAAATCAGTCTTAGGAGGCGAGTTCTCAACATGCGCATCATCACCAACAGCAGTCTCAGCACTACACGCAAATAACAAAGTTACTCTATAGTACTAATAGCGGATTAAAGGACTGAAGATCTAAAGACACAAATACTTACTGGGGGGAAGGAGTTTTATGCACTGACGCATCCTCTTCAGTTGGTCGCTCGACAAAAATAGCAGGGCGCTTAGTTGATGGCCCTGCGCCATCATCACCAGATGACCTCTTACGATTTAACCGTTGGTCTTCCTCCTCAGACTCATCCATAGCACTCCCCGACGAGTCTACATGCAATAATTCCACAGGGATTTGCGTATCATGACCAGGAAAGCTACGCAGAGGAGTAGCCATAGTAACACCTGCGGGGATCTCCACAGTCTCATCTGTCCCCTCCGGCTCCTCCTGCGCAATCGCCATTGTGCTTCCTGCGGTAGCCTGTAGAATGGGCTCCTCACCATCCCTCAAAGGGCGCACACCCACAATAACCTGCTTCGGCTTCTCCAAATGCACGACGCGGAATAGATCCATCTCTGCACAACAAACAACAAACAAACACAAAATGTGTTAATACGCTACAAAGGGAGAACGCTTACAGCTATTAAAAGAAGAGGAAGGAAGAGACAAGCACCCACCCCGACTATTTTCATCCAGAAATGTTGGCACTTCTTCTGGACTACCGAAGTAATTATGGCTAATGCCCATGTGCATCAAAACCTCTTCGGGATACGCTTTGATCGGTATGCGATTGTTGTTGATCGTCTCCGCATCAGCTACATTGTACAATCCGGGGTCGGGGCGCTCGTCTCTTGGTAATAATTCTCGAGTATAGAACTCAAAAATCGATGGGAAAAATGAACTATCGACCCAAAAGAATTTTTCTCTCCAATCCCTCAATGCATCTAACTTCTCAGTATAGCACTGCAGTGTCCCTGCGCGCTTAGAGAAGGAAACCCACCCGTTTGACCACGACGTGTGGTAAAACGCGCGGAAAAGATGAATTGTTGGTTCTATCGCTAACAAGCGACAATTCACCTCAAAATTGGTTATCTTTGCTGCACCTATACAGTGCAGCTGGGAAATATGAAGGCGATAGTGATTTAGAATATCGCACAAAAAGAGGGATATGGGCGCACGCTGGTTAGCGAATTCGAGAAAACGCGTATATACCTGATGCGTGGTTTTGCGACCTTACAACAGGTTTTACCTCTCGAGGGATCTCAAGAGGCTTACAACCCCACCAGGCAGTGTACCTGACCGATGTAGTATAGTGTAGTGGTAAGTACGGGGGATTGATCATTCTCCACAGGGAATAGTGTCGTTAGGATTGAAAAACTACTCTAATAGGTCTAGGGGTGAGAGAAGATTCTTTTTTTATGTTTTTATAATTTTATGAAAGCAAGTAAAATCTCGGGTTTGAAAGAGTGGGCGGAATTAGTTGCTAATCAACTAACCCAAATAACTACGAATGCAAATAAAATAAAATAACTGAAAATGAAAAGGTGGTAAAACTTATGTGGAGAGAAATGTGTTTACTTAGATTTCCTTACTCCCTAACTATCTTTTACCGGTTGATTAGTGTGTATTAATCGCGTGGATGACGGGTGTATTCCTTAATACCAATCGTGGGGTGGCGTACGTACTTCCCCAACTCTACAAGCTCCTACTTCACTCCTATGTCGAGCCGGCTAAGAAGCTCCTAACATGGGATCACTAGAATTCGCTCATGCATTAAATACAACCATAAAAACCTTAGTACGCATTGGTTCATGTTTCTTAAGACGTTCAAGCAAGTTACCGAATAGGAGGTTAGCCAGTTTTCTTAAGCCTAACATAGATAAACAATCATCCAATACAACTAATAACACACTAATAATCAATAATCAATAGTTAGGTTTCATTAGATCTAAGCAAACACAAAGAAAACCTAGCCTAGCATGTTAAACAAAAGACAAGAACAAGATAGAATCAAACAACACATAGACATATTGAATGATTAATTGATAACTTATCTTCAATGTAACATGGAAGATCTCAAGGCAAAAAGCCTTGAAAAAGCTGCTAAAATCGTCTTAGGGTTTCCTCCCAAAAGGTTACACACAAAGTTCCACACCAATGACAAAAAATTGCAAAACTATATATAGAGTTTAAGGGCTGACGGCGTCACGTTGTAGATCCTGACGCCGTCACCTCGCCGCTTTTAGGGTTCCCGGATGGCCTTCCTGACGCCGTCCCTCTTTAGACCTCCAAAATCCGCTCTGGCTTATCAAGGCTTGACGCCGTCAGATTAGTGCTTGACGCCGTCCCTCTTTAGCTTAAGCCGTGACGACCTTGATCACATTAAAGGGTGACGCCGTCAGATTTTTCATGCAAAATTCTCTGGCTTATCATGAGTAATTTTCACATCCACCTCTTTTGCCAAGACATGACGCCGTCTGGACCAATTCCTGACGCCGTCAAAGGTAGTTTCCAGCATAATTTTGAGACTTTGTCGTTTTCTTCACTTTTATGCTCTAAAAACGTCCAAAATGCTTCCTTTTCCAGATTTCTTCTCCAAAGTACCTAAAATGACAAAAGGAACGATTTAGGCAATATTTGATCAAATAAATACGATTTAGGGCTTAAATGACCCCCTAAAAACGGTACACTTTTCGCTTCATCAAATACCCTTACACTTGAGATTTGCTTGTCCTCAAGCAAATGCGCTTTTATTCTAATCAAAATACAAGTTAGGGGTCATTTAACACTAATATAAAAGTAATTACAACAAATAGTCGTTCCACTTTAATCATAATAAGCACGGAGATTACATACTAGCACCTCACAAGTAGTGTTTAGATACTCACATCGCTCAAGTGTCATCAAAATAAATCTCATAAATGAAAACGGATATTATCTCTCACTACCTGTCATAGCAAATAGATTACCATAGGCTTGGGAAAGGATCAAAAACCTCCTCCACTAGGCGTAAGCACCTAAGATAAACTATCAAAGAGGGCTTTTAAACGGGTTATAACGTTAGGTGTAGGGATATGATAAACACGGTTTTGTTGGATAAAGGATATTTTACTGGTGGCGAGTTAAAGATCTTGATTAATTACATGTACTATACAATGTTGCTAAGCCAAGACTCGACTCAATCTTAAGCTAAAAACAAAATAACAAAAACATAAAATAAACATAAAATAAAACGGGATGGTAGTCCGTATGTTTTTTTTCTATTTTTCTTTTTCTCATTTTTTTTGTATTTTTCTTAATTTTTTTTTTTTTTTTTTTTTTTGCATACACTCTTGCCCTACCATCCAAAATAATACATCATAGGGGCGTTGCATTCCCCTTACACTTGAACTTTTACATAACTTTACAAATAACTATTCTAATGACTCGAATTAAGATAATCGAAACACTTGGAGTACTTTTAAAATATTTAGCACATATGGGGGTAATAATGATGTTCATCCCCATTTCTCCATTACACTAGTACTTTACCCATGAGTCCCAATCGTCCCAAAACAATATGTACAAGGATATGACTCGACTTAGCAACCATGTAATCAATTAGATAATTAACTTGGGTTTAAACAAATGTTGTCACAATAATGCACTAAAAATGAGTGCATACAAGGTAGGCTAAGGCGATTTGGGTGTACATTTAAGTGGGGTGTAACAAATTCTTCCTTTAAGTAAAATGCTTAAAGGTCGAAACGAAAAGATAGGCTCTGAGGGGTGTACTAGGGGTATCGTGTACTAAAAATGAGTACAACGCAAAGGGTGTGGGAGAATTACTTGACCAATGTAGCCAACGTAATTATAACAAAAACACAGGTGTAAAAACAATGGGTTAATCCTAATGCCTCTTATCATGTAGTAAATCTAACTACACGAATGTAGTCTCACTTGTGGCCTCGGAATGGTCCTAACGCAAGTTCTAGAATCTAAGTGCTACCGGTACACACATCATAGCATAAATGCTTTTCCTACCAATTCTAGGGGCGAACCTCACATATTTGGGGTGGAAAATTTTTTAGTGGTACGGTTTTTGTGCTAGTCATATTACTCCTATCCGTGAGACGCTCATTAAGATCAAAGTTTCACTCCTAAATGTTGTAAAATTTTTTAAATTTGGCACTAAAATTGCCTTAACAGGTATTTTTCTCAGTTTTATTACACATCTACCATCAAACAAACAAAAATCAAGCGTAATAGCATTCTCTAAGGTATCATACTTTTACCCCCCCTTACACTTAAGATGAACATTGTCCCCAATGTTCAAATAACAAGATGTAAAAGTAAATAAGGTAAAAGAATGAAAACAAATACTCCCCTGATTCGTTCGGTGGATAAAGAAGTAACATGGTTAGATCTTCTTCCAAGAGAATGTTGAAGCTCTATGACTAATGCATCGCCAAAAGCTTGATCCAACAAACATTTCCTTGTCCAAAATAACCTGTTAAACCTGAGAAAACAAACACGAAAACCTGCATAACATCGGCGGGATAAACTCTATATAAGGATATAATGCTTGTGGAATGATAATTTTGCAGATTCCTGGAGATTATAAGTTATAGATTTAATAAAAACTTTTATAAAAACAAAACTTTCAAAAATTTTCAGAAAATTAATCCTGACGCCGTCAGGTTGTAAATCCTGACGCCGTCAGAAATGATCTGACAAATTCTCATGTTACGTTTCCGGAAAATTTTTGGCAAAACCTACACCTTACTTCCTGGAATTCCTGCAAAACATCATTTTGACTCGATACAAGCATTTGACTCAAACAAATACTAATATGTATGTTAATTTATTATTATTATGATTCATGTTCATTTGTGTTCTAATAAACCGATTTTGATTTCCCTTACACTTAACTTTTGCAAAATACCTTTATATGTAGTTAAGACGAAGTTAAAAACAAAATAAAGCATTTTCACAAATTAGTTTTGAACATGAATCAATAGTAATAAAATTAAATCATACATACGGAAACAAATAAAATCAGACAAACAATTAAATAAATAAACAAACAACTAAGGCTTGCATGCAATAAAGAAAATCAATGTCACAAATGTTTAAAGGCCAACAGATGCCTTATCCTAAACTATTACAGACCAAATTGTTCCAAATCATACAACCATAGATTAAATTGTTCAAACATCAAAACATCAAATCAAATAATCACTGGGGTGGGGGACCTTG
This sequence comes from Artemisia tridentata subsp. tridentata, assembly GCA_021014915.2. NCBI lineage: Eukaryota > Viridiplantae > Streptophyta > Magnoliopsida > Asterales > Asteraceae > Artemisia > Artemisia tridentata. The sequence goes on from CP139503.1 coordinate 56,718,012, forward strand.
GCGATAGTCATAGCCTGGAGGGAGGTGCCCGTAGTACCCATATGGTGGGTAATCCTGCTCACGTCCCGGGAAAGGGTCAATCTGCAGGTGTGGGTCCAACTGATCACGCGTAGATAGATGCTGCATCTGACGAACAGTGTGATCATACATCCAGTCGAACCTCTCGTCCACCCGGGTTCTCCAAGTATCAACCTGGCCCATCCATGCCCCCTGGTGAGCCTGCCAATCCCCCCTGCTCATGTGCCGGTAGTAATCTGCCGTACCAGCCTCATAACCCCCATGCTGCTCCTGCTGATGCTCCTCCTCCTCATCATCCCCACCATCATCATCCTCAGCCCCGTCTGGATGATACCACATAAAGGTCCCATCATGCATCTCCATAACCACCTCCATCTGCTTCAGGGACCTCACCTTCACTGTCCTGCATGCATCACCACTCAAATACCTCATGACCTCGGGCCTGAGGACTCCATAAGATCGGGCCAGCCGGGTGATAAACATCCCACCATAAATCCTGTCTCCTTCCCTTTCCCCAACTCCACCATGCAGAAAGCTAGCAACCCAAAATGGGATGTTGCAGTAAACCTCATTTGAGTAAATGGTGTACAAGTAGAAGAGGTCTGAAGCAGTGACACGGTGGTGAGAGCTGTGGCGCCCTGTCAAGCTGTAGGTGAGACATCTATGGGTCAACCTAACTCTAGGCTCCCTGATTTGAGATGCCACAGTAGTCGAGGTGTACATCCCATCCCCAACAGTCGGCCAGAACATGGAACATCTGAAATCATTCCTCGTCGACTCCCCATGCAACAACCTAGTCATGAACCCTACCTGAGTGGTTTCATGCTGACTATACAACCCAAGTCTCCATCCAAACTCAGTAACCGAGCACGTCCTAAGCTCACCCTCCAGCCTGAAGTAGATTGTGGTTCTGCCCACATCGGTCCTTGCCTCAGCCATGTCAAAGTGAAAAGTGGCAAAGAATTCACGTACCAATTCGTCATAGACCGGCTCTTGAATTCTAAACAGGCTTTCCCACTGAGGGCCGGTAAACTCATCCGTCTGAAAGCTTTGGAGAAAGGTTTGCTCAAGACCTTCCCTCCTCAGAAAGCTCCAATCTATCACAACCCCATTTTCAACTTTATGCTGTAGCAATTGGGTGTATTTAGTTGTGGCGGCATCGTCATCAAAGACACCCCAACTGAGGACCGTGTCCCCAAAGTTCTCTTGTTGAGATCTGGAAGAACTCCCTCGGCTAGGTCTTTGACGCTTACTCATTATCTGGAACAAAGCAAGGAGGAACAAAAGTGTTAATATGTGAATTAAAGACTTGGTGGAGCATCAGACAGGTCTGACGCCGTCACCCTTTGCTAGGTGACGCCGTCAGGTTCGACCAAATTCAAATCCAAATTACGAGGGAAAAATCAATATCCAAACTTTAAGCTTATAAACCAAATGCCCCTTTTTACAGCAAAATGGGTGATTGGATCATAGGTTATGGTTCAAATTCGAGGCCTCCCAATTAGTGAATAGACCCATTTGATTGCCAATCATCAAATACTTTAATTATTGCTAAATAACACTAATTAAAGGACATTATGAGTTCTAAGCATGAATCAATCCTAGGGTTTCATGAGTTGGGGATTTTCGAAATTTAAGAATCCTATGAGTAATTGAAGCGAAAAGAATGAGTAAAAATTACTTACCACGTGAAGATTGGTAGCGGAAGTTGGCGAGTTGGTCCTGGGAAATTCGAAGGTGGGGTTGGAGTGGATATGGTTTGTGGGGTTTGTGATGAAAGTGATGGAAATAAAGTTATTATTGCTGTGCAGACGGGGTGACGGCGTCACGTTCATAGGCTGACGCCGTCATACCAGCGTATTTTACCACTTTTTGCCAGTTTACAAATGAGCCCCTTGTACTTTAAGGGAGCAGCTAGTCAGGGTCAATAATCCTGATAGCTAGTCTCGTTAACAAGTTCCTCCTGGGTCAAATGTTTTGTTACTGTCACGGGATGTAGTAAAATGTTGAAAAGGGCCGGTTGACGTCACATTCAGGTTCCAATTTCCATCACGGCAGGTATTCAGGGAATGAGAGGAACTTTTCCAGGGGGTGTTCGAAATGAGGGTGTGCTTTAATTTAGTTCTTCTCACACCTGGCTTAAAGCCAAAAGATCGTTTCCTAGCTTCATGAAAGTTAGGGAGCGTGACAACCATGTTTCCCACGAAAATGCTATGATCTTGAGAATTCTCTTTCTCGCGAGGGGATCCAAATGGATACGAGGGTTTTAAAGGTGAAGGCTCGGGGAGAGGGGTTTCATCATCCCATTCGTTGTATGGTTCATTAGGGACCGGGAGTTCAAAGATCTTCTCGATCTTTTTGTGTGAAGCTTCTTCCCTAATTTTCTCCTTTATTCTCGCGATAAATTTTTCTGCTAGTTCCATGAACATATCTTGGGGGTTTTTCAATTGAGTCTCTAATTCCAGGATCCGTTTCTCTTGGTTGTTCACGAAAGTTAGCATTATCCCTTCAAATTCATCTTGTCGTGAGAATTGATGAAACGTATGTTTACCAATTGTGTTCACACACTCATCGGGATTTTCATCAGCCGTAGGTGTCTCGGCTTTCATTAATTTCTCAACCTGCCTTTTTATGTTTTCGAACAGCTGTTCTTGGGTTGCACTCATGCAATTTAAAATCCCTTCTTCCGAGAACGTTGAGTCATTCCATTCTTCTTCTTCGTACTGTGCTAAGTCCTCAATGACTTCCCAGCACTTATCGACATTGAGCCTGCTCAGCCTTCCATTGGCAGCGTAATCTATGGCTCTTCTAGTTTGATGGTTGACGCCATCATAAAATCGTTGGATTTGTAGCTAAGGATCCATGCCATGGTGAGGGACTTTTTGGAGTAAGTCCTTGAATCGAGTCCATGCCTCGTAGAGGGTTTCGCCTTGACGTTGTTGGAACATCAAGATATCATTCCTTAGCTTGGTAGTTCTTCCCGGTGGGAAAAACTGAGCAAGGAAACGAGTGGTGAGATCATCCCAAGAGGTGATGGATCCTGCGGGTAGACGCTCTAGCCATTGACTAGCTTGGTCCCGCAGAGAGAATTGAAAGAGACGCAGTCGGGTCGTCTCTCGAGTGGCAACATCAAGGTATATAGAATCAACAATTTTGAGAAAGTCCTTGAGATGTTGATTAGGATCTTCAGAACGAAGTCCATGGAATGCGTATCCGCTTTGCACCAATCGGATGGTGTCGGATCGCAAGGGAGTGACATTGGCTCCTTGAGTGAGCTCAATGGTGTTTCGATAGCCCTGGTGGCTGGGACGGGAGTACTCTCCTAAGGTACGGGCTCTAGGAGGTGGTGGTGGTTGTTGTGGTGGTGGAATGTTGGGATCGAGAATATTACCATCTTCCATGATGTCGGATGGTAATGGTTACGAACACAGAAACGAAGAAAAAAGATAGACTAAAGAAAACCTACAAAAATAAAATAAAAATCTCACTAGAAAGGAATCTAGTGAGTAGACCTATAAAATAAAAATTCAACCTAAACAATAACTATTCCCCGGCAACGGCGCCAAAAACTTGATGCGTGGTTTTGCGACCTTACAACAGGTTTTACCTCTCGAGGGATCTCAAGAGGCTTACAACCCCACCAGGCAGTGTACCTGACCGATGTAGTATAGTGTAGTGGTAAGTACGGGGGATTGATCATTCTCCACAGGGAATAGTGTCGTTAGGATTGAAAAACTACTCTAATAGGTCTAGGGGTGAGAGAAGATTCTTTTTTTATGTTTTTATAATTTTATGAAAGCAAGTAAAATCTCGGGTTTGAAAGAGTGGGCGGAATTAGTTGCTAATCAACTAACCCAAATAACTACGAATGCAAATAAAATAAAATAACTGAAAATGAAAAGGTGGTAAAACTTATGTGGAGAGAAATGTGTTTACTTAGATTTCCTTACTCCCTAACTATCTTTTACCGGTTGATTAGTGTGTATTAATCGCGTGGATGACGGGTGTATTCCTTAATACCAATCGTGGGGTGGCGTACGTACTTCCCCAACTCTACAAGCTCCTACTTCACTCCTATGTCGAGCCGGCTAAGAAGCTCCTAACATGGGATCACTAGAATTCGCTCATGCATTAAATACAACCATAAAAACCTTAGTACGCATTGGTTCATGTTTCTTAAGACGTTCAAGCAAGTTACCGAATAGGAGGTTAGCCAGTTTTCTTAAGCCTAACATAGATAAACAATCATCCAATACAACTAATAACACACTAATAATCAATAATCAATAGTTAGGTTTCATTAGATCTAAGCAAACACAAAGAAAACCTAGCCTAGCATGTTAAACAAAAGACAAGAACAAGATAGAATCAAACAACACATAGACATATTGAATGATTAATTGATAACTTATCTTCAATGTAACATGGAAGATCTCAAGGCAAAAAGCCTTGAAAAAGCTGCTAAAATCGTCTTAGGGTTTCCTCCCAAAAGGTTACACACAAAGTTCCACACCAATGACAAAAAATTGCAAAACTATATATAGAGTTTAAGGGCTGACGGCGTCACGTTGTAGATCCTGACGCCGTCACCTCGCCGCTTTTAGGGTTCCCGGATGGCCTTCCTGACGCCGTCCCTCTTTAGACCTCCAAAATCCGCTCTGGCTTATCAAGGCTTGACGCCGTCAGATTAGTGCTTGACGCCGTCCCTCTTTAGCTTAAGCCGTGACGACCTTGATCACATTAAAGGTGACGCCGTCAGATTTTTCATGCAAAATTCTCTGGCTTATCATGAGTAATTTTCACATCCACCTCTTTTGCCAAGACATGACGCCGTCTGGACCAATTCCTGACGCCGTCAAAGGTAGTTTCCAGCATAATTTTGAGACTTTGCCGTTTTCTTCACTTTTATGCTCCAAAAACGTCCAAAATGCTTCCTTTTCCAGATTTCTTCTCCAAAGTACCTAAAATGACAAAAGGAACGATTTAGGGCAATATTTGATCAAATGAATACGATTTAGGGCTTAAATGACCCCCTAAAAGCGGTACACTTTTCGCTTCATCAATACCCCTACTTTCCCTTGCGGGAAATTCGCTATTGACGCATTTGCGGCCGGAACTACCGGATGCAATGCGAGAGGGATGTAATAATCTGAAGTGAACTGACGAAGTTCATTCTTAGATAATTCGGAAGTAAAATCAGACAATTGAAGAACCATGATAAGCGCACGCGCTATTACCTTAGTTTTTTGTTGATTTTTGATTACTGTTTGGAGGTTTAACAATGGCGGAAAATGATGATTTTTTTTACTGTGATAACCACAGTGAAATGATGGCTCAAGTTTATATAGGGTACACATGTTCGTGGATGAACGACATGTGTACCCCACTTGTTCTAATCGGATGGTTGGGAACCCAAAAGGTAAAGCACTTTTTCACCCACCCTCACGATTTTCGAAGAAGATACTTGGACTAGGTTAACTTGCTAATTTTGGCGGGAAATACTTGGAGCTTCCCCGCTACGCATCGAAGAACATTTTTTAGCTATAATTATTTAGTCTAGCGTTCGCAATTTCGCATTGCGCACACTAGACTGGGGGGACATGATGACGTATAGTCCGTATTCGGGTCACGAACCCGACCCATACTCCAGTCCATCACGAATGGACTTAAGCCCATCACGAATGGGCTATTACAATAGCGGTTTGGGCTCACGATGGCCCAAGCCCAATGTTATTTATGGTTTTGATAGTATATCTTCTATTTATGGGATATATATCAATCAACCGCGCTACGCGGGATAGACCGAAGATTGGGAAACACGAAACCAACAAGGATTTCGTGTCCATATATAGAGGGCACCTCAGCCCTCACAGAGGTAAGACTTACAAACCCTAACTCTTCTACAAACCCTAAAAACCGATTACTTACTCTCACGCCGGAGGATAATCGTGGGAGACAACCCCACGATAAGCCTAACGGTGTCTTTTTGTTTTCTTAGTGCGCAGGTCTCAAGCATTAAGATCTGATTGGTACGGAATCAAGGAACGCCCAACTTTTGTATCAACAACAACCAACACTCTCCCACCTTATGGAATCATTTCCATTCGCATCTATGTGCTTATTGATGTAAACAATTTATATCCCAAAAAGGAGAATTGCAAAGGAAATAATGTGAAAACCCCTAGGTTCGTTGTCCCGACGAAGATCGAATGGAATTTGTGTTCCCGGGACGTGATTCGTGTAGTGAATGAGTGATTAAAAAGAGAATTTTGGTTTTTCTATACTACGAATAATGAAATATCAAATAAAAATAACTAATAAAGCTACAGGTATAAGTAGACTAAGCATGTAATCCTAAAAAAAAAACGTAATTTGGAATTTAAAATGTAACGCGACGAATTTAAAAACGCGAATAAAAGTGAAATGATAAATTTTAAGCCCTAAAATTATGAAAATAATCTCCTATATTTAAAATGATAAAAGAAAATTTATGGAAAAAGAAAAATATTTTTTTGACTTTTTAATAATTTTTTATGAATTAAAAACTAATTAAAACTATTTAAATGCTTTAAAAATAGTAAAACACTTTGGAAAAACCTGAGAATTTTTGAGTAAATCTGAAATTAAATGACTAATCTAGGAAAAATAAATTCAGAAGCTAACTAGGCCTAAATAAGCTGAACAGTAAATAAGCAGTTGCAAATAAGCCAAAAATAAGCTAAAAAAAGCTCTAAAAATTATCAAAAGCTCACTATCCAACAAACACACTTAATGAAACTAGGAACTACAGAACTGATCAAAATGAGCACTATGAATAAGCAGTTTAAGCAGTTGCAATGTTAAGGAAGTAGCAATGACCAAACACCCAATTTGCAGCTAATGAATAAGCTAAGCAGAAGCTTATTTGGGGAAAACAAAAGCAAAACCTCAAAACTTATACTACATACTACTTATAACCAGAAAATGCCCAATTTATATTGATCAATTGATGCTTAATTGAAGCCTAGAACAAATGCCATTTGGGACTAAAACTGTGCAGGGTAGTTTGCAGCCTGCTGAAGCTAATGTGCAGACTTAAATTAAGCTCTCAAATAAGCACTAAATTCCTATTGAAACTGAGATATGTAAATACTACACTAGGAAGCTATCTAGAGACTATAACTAAGATAATTTCATGAACTAATAAGCACTAAGAAGTGACCTAGAAAACTGATGCAGAAGGCTGCAAAATAGGGGAAAATCAAAAAGTAAAGTCTGCAATGCTATTCTATACTGATATGAGTGATTCATTAAATAATACCTATAGGAATTTAGTGCAAACTAAAAATAAACTATAATGAATCCTTAGAAATTGCAAACTTGAGGACAAACATAAGCTCAGCTAAACAGAAGCTTGTTATGATAGTTCAAAGCTTGTCTCTACACTTATCCAACTCCACCCTGACAAAAACTTCAAAACAAACAATATGCCACTGAAAACAGATTATACAAGCTAAAATCAACTCAATCTAGATTAACCCTACAGCAAATGAACAATGCAAGCTATTCTTTTACCCATATTCCAACTAAAACCAAACACTCCTCTATTGTTTAACTGCTTTTTGACTTTCAAAGGATTTACACCAAATACACTTGAGAGTTGAAAAACAAATATAAAACTAACTATATTTAGCATCAATAAGTGAGAGTTTACTGAAAATAAGTAGTACGAAATAGCAAAAAGCAATGTTTGACTAACAGTTGACTTTCATTAAAATCTTCAATTCGAGTACAAAAGTAATTCTGAAAAGTAAATTAACAAAAAGCTTGCCACAATAAGCCACAATAAGCAGAAATTAAACTAATCTAATTAAAGCTACTCCTAATTTACCCTAACTCTAACCCTAAAAAATCTAACTCCTCTCTGTGTGAATGAGGAGGGCTATTTATAGCCCTCAGCAGAACCTTCTGGGGTCTCCTCAGCAAGCAATCCAGACCCTTGGATCAACCCTTGCTCTCCAAGCATCAATCTCAGCCGTTTGATTAATAGGATGAGGTGTTCCCTCCAATCAGCTGCACCCACGTGTCCCTTATAGCTGTCAGACCTTCTAGAACCTTTAATGATGAGGTAATTATGAGGATACGAGGTAATTTATTGGGTACGGTGATTAGGGTTCTTACAACAGTATATTTCTGGGTAAAAAGGGGAAAGAGTTTTGGCGCGTGTGAGTGTGTGTATTATATATTTTTTTTGACTGACTTTTATATTTTTGACCGGGTTGGGTGTATATCCGGGTTTTGGGTTGTGGTTATGGGTTATGATAAAAAACATGGGCTCGTGGGTTTTTAATACGAAAATGATTGGGCTTAGGTTTTTAGGATGGGCTGGATGTTTGAAAGTGGATTTGGATATAAGGGTTGTGGGTTTATAGAATCCGGATAGTGTAAAGTATTTTTAGGATTATAGGTTAAGGTAAATTTCAAGGACCAAAGGTGTATATTCTGAAACTCCAGGGACCACTTCTGCCATCTTTCACAAGTATTTATCCAAAGGCTTAATTTGACAATTCCATGGTTCTTGAGGGGCTTGACTTGACATTTGAGCATAATTTGATCTAAATTGCTTCCCCGGCCTCGGCTTCTGACACTCTTCCAAATCTCGTGCTCGGTTTTCCCGATTTTACTTGATTTTTTCTTTTTTTTCTCGATATCCGTACCTGCATATGTAAAAACACAAAAACACAATATATTTGGCATAATTGGTTAGTTTTTGGTCTATTTGGGTCCGGTTTTGGTCTAATAAAGGTATGTGAATTAACACATACCAAAATCCCCCAGACTAAGCTATTGTAATGTCCTCATGCAATGTTATAAAAACACGCTTTTGAAACCGAAAATTTCCAATCTATTTTTACTAACTTTGAGAAGTAGCAAAATTTTCAAAGGAGATTAAGAAATCTTAAGTTCTAAAAACTCCCCAATTTTCCTTTTATTCTATTTTTGTGTTTTTCTCATGTGACGGCTTCGTTGACAATCATTATTTTTCAATAACTTTAAGGGTCTTCGAGTAGGAAACACGACTCATAAAGAAGTGACCATACGGATAAAATTCGTCGTCCCTGATTTTTCATAAGTCCCCAAACTAAGCTTAAAAACGAAATCATTGTTATTTACAAGTTAGATTGCCATCACTACCCAAAAAGCTAATTGTGTAATTACTTCTTGTTCCCAAATTCCTATTTTCCTCTATTTATTTTATTTTTGGTGAGAAATGAATTTCTTCAATTTCTCATTTCGATAATTTTTAGTCCGATAAAGATACCTAGTTTAGACGCTAAGTAGTTTCCAAACCTTCCCTCGAAAACCGTTGCATACAAAAATGAGGTCCACATCAAGGTCTCTGATTTAACACGATTTTGAGGATATCCCTTTTATATACGACCGAAACAACTCATCTACGAGTCCAGAGACAGAAGCTTTTATTAGGATACCCCCGGAGTCGAAGTTTGGCATTTTTAACATTCATTAAGCACTTATTATTATTCCTCGGCCTTTTAAACAACCTAGACAACGGCAGCAAATCGTCAAGAATCGGGAGTCTTATTTTGACCTTGGATTTTTTCCTCTGCCTTTATTAGAAGTCTACAACATCGGCTGCGAACCGGCAAGATGTAGAAAACTTTTTATGGCTTTGGATTATTATTATACATTATCAATTATTTGTGTTACCAAACCCCAAGTCCTACGGCTTTTATAACAATCCCAACATCGGTTGCGAGCCGGCAAGATGGAATAGTCTATTACACCGTAACACTGACAGTACCTTGATGTGTACCCAACTTTCATAAGCAAGAATTCTCTAAGGAAGAAATAAAAACTAATTATCGCCAAAACTAAAATACCTTTAATTATTCCTAGAGTACTATTATTGGGTGAAACAAGCTTATGGGAACAAGAAGCCACAAGTAACTTCGATGAGCTCTAAAGAGATCCAACTACTCCACGTTTAGCAATCTAACTTATAAACAACTCTATCATTTCTCGTTCTTCGCAAATTTAAAATCTTAAATAATAAGATCCGCGAATGCTTAGCCAAATAATCAAGCCATGCATATATAAAGTCGATACGGGAACTTGCAAACTCTTAAAAAGAATTCGCATTTTATAGCTCCTTGTGTAAAAGACTAGCACAAGCTTATAGATTATAAATGGTTAAGGGGACAAGCTAGGGCTCAACACGCCCGGTCAAGTCAGAATTTTATTCCTACTCTCACCAGCGGAAAGTCAACAAAATGTCAAAATTTATTATATTTTTGCACAAAATTTTTTAAATTTTTCTCATTTTTTTTTTGGATTTTTTCAATTTTTTAGAAAAAACGGGGTTGCATGAGTAAACGGCAAAAATGCAAGGCAAAAATCGAATCGAAAGATCACCCCCCAGACTAAAACGAGACATTGTCCCCAATGTCTTAAAGGTAAGAGTTCTCCTACATAAACCTAAGGCCGTTTATTAATTATGCCAAAAGATAGATGTAAAACGATAAGATTTAGGATATCGGATAAGCAACGAATGATGAAACTCGAGTGGAGAGAAGCAGACCACGAGCACGAGAGTCTTCAATCATCGGGCAAATCCTGGACATACACAACCACGAAACACAAGATATGGAAGAGGAAGCCCTCCTCACGTCACTTATTAGAGAGAAAATAGAAAGAAGATAGAAGGATAAGCATGGGGTGCCTCCCACGAAGCGCTTGTTTAGTATCGAGTCGGAAAGCTTAGACTCGCCCCGAATTTAATTGTCCTTGGGGGAGCAAGTGGAAGAGATAATCTCAATCGGACTTTCGTTCAAGAGGTTTGGATAAACATTGAAGCATACGAAAGTTCCACTCCAAAGAGATACCCGCGGCTTAAAAGAATTAGAGATGCCGTGGTCAAAGATGGTATCTTCACTCCCAAAGGAGTGAAAGATAGGAGAAGCGATAACGCTTAAATCTAACATGTTTTTAAGGTGCGTTATTGCTAGTTTTGTGCATCATATTTGGTTATATTTGCATGTATTTGTTGCTAAATGATGAAAAAGTGTGTATGAAAGTAAATATAGCCAAGTACAGGAAAAGTGGAGGAAAACACGAAGAAATGAAGAGTTTATGCACGTAAGGAGAAATACGAGAAAGAGACCACATGATACTTCGAGGAATTGATTAGATCAAGACTTCTATGCTTAATATATCAAGAAAAGATCAAGTTCTATGAAGGAAATTAGTGGTACAGCAAAAGATCAAGCACGTAACAAGAAGAGAATAAAAGAAAAAAAAAGTGCATGGCAAGATCATCCATCCGATCGGATGCCGCCCGCATCCGATTCGGATGGAGTGAAGTTGGAAACACCGAGAGCTCCAACCGATCGGTAGGAGCCAAATACCGATCGGTTGGTCGACACTGAAGTTACAAAGTTGCATTAAATGGTGAATTTAAGCCCCATAATCATTGAGGCTTATCATTTCTCGGCTGTTAAATCATATGGGACGTTTTTACTTGGATAATAAGGGTTTCCTCACTTATTTAAGGAACCCTTAGTTAGTTTACAAAGAGAGTTCTTTTGGGGGAAGTGACATAACCTAAAAAAGTTACACCACTTTATTATTATTGCCCGAAAGCTTGTAGTTGCTGTGAAAACGTCCAGGAGATCTTGAGTTCGAGTCTCAAGAGTTGCGTCCGTGTGTGGAGTTGTTTACTTGTGATAATAGGCGATTGGAGGAGTGTGGATTGCTATAGTTCCACAATTCTAGTTCTTGTAATTCCTTGATAGGTATTTCTTGTTGAGTTATCATGAACTACTTGTACTTTTACTATATGATGAATGAAAGTTTGGTTAATTACTTGTGTTTGATTATGATTGTTATGGAGTAATTTAGTTATACTTTTGTGTGGATGATGTGACAATTGTTGGAGTAATCTTATCATAGTGATGCATGAAAACATATCTTGTTTTATGAGTTTGTTGAGAT
>CP139503.1:56730120-56958344 GCA_021014915.2 Artemisia tridentata subsp. tridentata
TACCTCTAGGTTGTGGCATTTTCGACCGAGGTTTAGGAACATTTTTTTTTCTAGGTTGAGGAGTTTTTGATCTAGTATCGGGTTTTACAAAGCCAGATCCGGGGTTTGACAAAGGTTTGTAGAAGCGTTTAACTTCATTTTTACTAACAACGGGTACCTTAACATTATTAACTACTAAGTGACTTGGTTTAGGACTTAAGTTATTTTTCAAAATCGAAGCTGTCCTGACTGTTTTGACAGACGATACCATGGTACCACTTAATTTAGTGGTGTCGTTTGCACCTTTAATGGTGCCGTCCACTACTACTTCAGATTCTACGAGTTTTACAAATTTAACTTGTTTAGTTCCACTTGTTGATGCTTCATTTGGGTCAAAACCTAAGCCCGCTCCGGCATATTCATTATACCTAATGTTATCTAACATATCATTAAGCATTTTTGTCCCTTTATCGAACTTAGAAATTTTAAGTGCATTTTTCCTAAGTTCTTCATTTTCTACTTGAAGACTTTTACTTGACGTACATCCGACGTCGACCTCTTTATTTTTCTCAAGTTTATTGTTGATCCCAGCTATACACTTGATCGACTCCCTTAGCTTGTAAAGGTTTAGTTATGCTAGATAAATTAACACAACTAGGTATAGAAAATGTGTTGAATTACTAAGGTTTATGCGGAATCTAAACAATAGTAATAAGAAGAATAGTTAACACAATCGTAAACAAATCAACAACTTCAATATTATTAATACGAATACTCTTTTAGTATTAGGGTTTACAACCTTAAAGTTATGAATAATATATATCGAACTCTATGCCCTAGGACCTCCTTTGATAGGCTATGGAGTCCTAGTCGGCTTACAATAACTTTCTATACAAGATAAAGCTTCAAAGAATTTTTTCTATAATTATCTAACCGACTATACAAGTTTATCTTATCAGCAGTATTAACTAAATACTCTAGCATTATTAATTCTAACTCTATCAGTAGTAATCTTGCAGCATTTGAATCTCTGAACTAGCAACATGGCAGCACTAACTACTTAGTGTATATTTCCTTGAAGTTCTCAGCAGTTATAATATACACTAGCAGTCTTAACCTTCATTAGCAGCAGTAACTCTATAACCAGCAGTAGAAACATACTTAGAGAATTTTTCTTTTAATCACCTGAGCAGTTGTAATCTCATGAGCAACTTTATCCATCTTGAGCAGTATTAACATCTTGGAAGCTTTAATTCCCAACAATCCTCTCCTAAACTTGATATTTTCATCTAAAATCATCAAGTTTCCTTCAAATTATAATCCTTCACCAGGAGGATGCTACCAAACACTATTCCCTCATTTTCTTATAATCAGCCCCATAAAGTTGTTTCTCCATTTTCTTGAGAAGCTGATATACCATTTCACTGCAATGATCAACTTGAAGTTTGACAGTACCATTGAGCATTATGTCAAGTGTATGCTTAGCTAAAGGATAGTCTTTCTCCACTAACATGTAGATTTGAAGTCCTCTCATCATCACAGTATGAACTCCACATGGCTGAAAAAGCTTCCAAAGCACAACTTTATTTCTATACTGATCATGCCAAACTCTATCTTCATGATGAGTTTCAAACATAACCTTCAAGTCACCCCAAAGAACTCGATCCAAAATGTCTTCTGGTCTAGAATCTCCATACTTTTCTTTGACTAATGCCCATAAGGTCTCCAAATCTTCCCTGTCAAGGTTTCTGAGCATTTGTCCAAAAGTGACAAACCTTTGAGACTGTCCACCAACTCTGATTATCTCTCACCAAGCAGTCTTTCCATGATAACCAGTTTTCCCATCTATGATAGGTACTTTAGTCTTCAAAGGAACAGCATCAAGAATTTCTTCATCATGATCACTTGCAAGTTCTATCAATTGTTGTAGATTAGTTGTTTCTTTTGCATCACTTTCTTGTACTTGATCTGTTTGCTCTTGTGCTTGCTCAATTTGCTCATCTAATTTCTGCTTCTTGCTGCTTTCAACTTCTAATTCTTCTCCAGCTCTCTTAGAACCTCCTACCACCTCTGTTTCCATAGGAACAAATGTATTTACCCTCTTGAAGACTTTATCAAAAACTTCCTTGATCTTTTCAAAACTCATGTGCTTGAACTGATCTTGCTTCCAGTTATCCATATTCTTCAAGTAAGTACACATTATTGATCTTTGTTGAGCCTTGGTAGGTGGCTTGTTCCTTTTAGCTTCTGCTCTCTTTTGTGCAAAGAATTTTTTCTTTTGTTCTAAAAATTCCATAAGCAGTTTAGCTTGCTCTGCCTTAGTAAATTGTTCTCTTTCTTCTTGTTGCAGCCTTTGTGCTAAGAGATAATCAGCTTCAGACTTTGCTTCAATGTCATCCCATTTGTTCATAAGTGCAATTTTCTTTTCTTTTTTCTCTGCTTTAATTCTTCTTTGTTCTGCAATTATCCTATTCTCTTCCTCATACTCTTCTTGTAACAATCTAGCAGCTTCAGCATCTGCTAAGAGTTGAGCTTCTCTTGATAAAGTTTTAACCACAGGTTCCTCAATTAATATTCCTTTGCCCTTGCCCTGTGGTTGTGGTAGTGATTGTGTTGTTTTTGTTGTTGTTGGAGTTGGTTCCCTGATAATCGCACCTTTGGCTTTGGGTCTTGAACTTGCTTTGACTGGTGTTGTCCTCTTTAATTCAATCATAGCTTGAGCCAAAGTGAGCTCATCATCATCAATAGTAGCAGTAGCAACATTAACAACTTCTTTGCCAGCAGTAGTAACTTTTGGCTCAGCAGCTGAAACTTTTTCACTAGCAGCATTAACTTGCTCACTAGCAGTATTAACTTGTTTCACCTGCTCTTCCACAAAAACCTTAGCAGCTTCATTCAAAATTACTTCATTTCCTTGTTGATCAGCTATCGCAAATTCATCAACCACTTGTGTAACCATCTAATCATTTTCTACCCCAATTTCCTCCCCTGAAGTTGTGCTTGTATTCCCCCTTGTTTGGGAGCATCCTCCCCCAAACTCTGTGCTTCTTCAGAAGATTCAACTCTGGAAGTAGTACCAATCTTGTATAACCTTTTGTGTTTTTGTGTTCTTGACCTCTGTCTCCCTTTTAAATACCTAACTCTTCTTTTCAACATGGTAATATCAGAACCTTGAGAAGTTGTAAGCTGCTGGAGGTCAAGAACATCTTTTGACAGTTTTGTACATTTTGCCATCAATTCATTTATAAGTTCAATACTACCCTCAGCACTTCGGAGTATGTTACCTCTCCCGAGTGGTGCATCATTGGGAATGCTAGACTCAGCCCCAAACCTAGTTTGAGCACTTGAGCCCCCCATGGTTTCTTGGCGCCTGGGGTTTCCTTCACCTGAATCAGTTCCATGGGAACTTGACTCATTAGAAGTTGCCTTGGATTGGGTCTTAGTTATGTTGCCACTGTCCTGTGCTGCATCTAAGCTAGCAACAGTAGTGGTACCCCTTTCCAAACTACCTCCCAACTCCTGATGGGTAGCCTCATCTGCATCCATACTAGCACTAGCCTGAGGTAGTTGAGTGCCCCTTTTGGTGAACCTACGGGTATAGGTCTTTTTAGGTGGTGATGTGGGTGGTAAAATTGTGGGTGTGTGATGGGTTTCAGTTGGGGTTATTAGACCTTCACCCTAGTTTTGAGATTGGACAAGGTCCACCATATTAGGAAATAATGGTGTCACTTTCCTAGAAAAATCTTTACCCACCCTTCTCATGTTTGCAAACAGTTTCTTTGTGATCAAAGGGTGCATCAAATGTTCTTTTGTGAACCTTCTGTTGAGAAAGTTGTTGATCCAAAAACCATTGCAAAAATCTTGGATATAGAAAATAGTTGCTTGATGTATCCAAGTTCTTAACCAAACCTTCCAAAATCATTTTAGAAAAATTAAACTTCTGTCCTGTAGTTAGGCATATTACAGCAGAAGCCATATTAGTGCCAAACTCATTCCAGCCAGTTGTTTTAGGGCTTAAACAATGTAAGAAGGTATGGATTAAAAATTTCCATTGAGGTGAGAAGAGTACTTTGTAAAATTTCAAAAAGTCATTTTTCTTCTCATACCCCATTTTTTCAAGACCATCAAAAATTGCAGAGTTTAAGAGACACTCAACACCATTACCATCTGCTAGTTGAAGTGATTCTCTAACAGATGACTCAGTGATAAGTATTTCTTGGCCATCTACATTAGCCTTTGACTGTACTTCTCCATGAATAGTTATGACATTAGCAGTAGACCAAAACTGGTTAATGTGAGAAATGTATATAGTAGGATTCATAGTTAATGCAAGCCTTATAGGGTTTGCATTCAAGAAATCAATAATTTCTGTGAACCCTTCAGACCCTTTGGGTTTATCAAGAAAGGAAACCATGTTATGACTCTCAGCAAATTGGCGTGACGACATTGTGAGTTAAGGTTTGTGATTTGGGGATTTTGAAGTTAGATGATAAAAAGATGTTAGGGTTTGTTACTAGAGAGAATTATGAGTGCATGAAATTGATTAAGTGATCCAATTGGGGATTTAAACCCTTAAGTGAAGAAGTTACATAATCGTCTCTGCACTCTCAGACATAGCAGCAAAAACCTAGCAGTAGTAAGTTACGCTTAGCAGCACTAACTTATACTCAGCAGCACTAAGTCAGTTTTTCACTCCAAACAACTGAATTATCAGCACTCCAACACTTTTCATTGCTTATCCTGCAAAAGATTAGTCCAAAAACACCAAGACACAAACAAAAACACATTCTCCAATAATCACACACTCAATTATACTTAGCAGTTTTAAGTATAACAAGTAGTATAAACTAGCAGTTCTAAGTATAACTTGCAGTAATAATTACACTTAGCAACAGAAACAGTTATTGACATATATAGCAGTACTAATCCCTACAAAACATTTCAAAAGCACAAAGAGATAAGAATTTTTAAAGATTTAACATTCCAATACTGGTGATCAAAAATTGAAATCTACCCACATCAAAAGCATTTGTGAGCAAATCTGCAACATTTTTGTCAGTATGAATTTTAACTATTTGGATTAACTTCTTTTCATAACAATCTCTTATAAAATGATGTCTTATCTCTATATGCTTTGTTTTAGAATGATAAACAGGATTTTTAGTTATGCACATAGTACTGCTATTATCAATAAATATTTTGGTATGCATAAAATTGTACCCATAATCCAATAATTGATTTTGTATCCAGAGCACTTGTCCATAGGAACTTGAAGCAGCCACATACTCAGCTTCTGTTGTGGAATTAGCAACCACAGTTTGTTTCTTTCACTTCCATGAAATCAACCTGCATCCTAGAAATTGACAACCTCCTGTTGTGGATTTCCTATCTAAACTAGCTCCAGCATAATCACTATCAGTGTATGCTACCAAATCAAAAGGTGGATCTTTTGGATACCAAAGGCCTAATTTAGGTTGACCTTTCAAGTATCTACAAATTCTTTTCACAACATTAAGATGTGAAACTTTTGGTGTAACTTGATATCTAGCACAGGCATACACTACAAACATAATGTCAGGTCTTGAAGCTGTAAGATACATCAATGAACCAATCATTGATCTATAGAAGTGAACATCAACTTCTTCACCATCTTTATCTTTGAGCAGGGGCTTGGAAGTTTCCATTGTTGTCTTTGCAGGCTTCACATTAGTAAACCCAAACTTCTTCAAAATTTCAGCCACATACTTATCTTGACTGATAAATGTGCCATCCTCATTCTGCTTGACTTGTAATCCTAAGAAGAATGTGAGTTCACCTATAGAACTCATCTGAAACCTTTATCCAAAGATAATATCATCAACATAAACTTTAACTAGCAAGATATCATCTTTGTGTCTTCTGATAAACAAAGTCTTGTCAATCTTCCCTCTACAGAAACCATTGTCCAACAGGTATGTTGACAATGTATCATACCAAGCTCTAGGAGCTTGATGTAAACCATAAAGTGCTTTTTCCACCTTGTATACCTTATCAGAAAAGTCATGATCTTCAAATCCAGGTGGTTGAGAGACATATACTTCTTCTTCAATTGTCCCATAAATAAAAGCACTCTTCACATCCATTTGATACACTACAAAGTCTTTATATGAAGCATAAGCCAAGAACAACCTTATTACTTCAATTCTTCCAACTGGGGAAAAGAATTCATCATAATCAATGCCTTCTACTTGAGTGTATCCCTGAGCAACTAATCTTGCCTTGTTCACAATGCCTCTTTCATCCTTTTTGCATCTGAAAACCCATTTAGTACCAATTGCCGTCTTCCCATTTGGTAAATCTACCAAGGTCCAAACTTCTTGTAGCTTGAATTGTATAAGCTCTTCTTGCATAGCCTCCACCTAGCTTGGATCCTGCAATGTTTTATGTGTATTCTTGGCTTCTACTTGTGATAGAAAACAAGCAAACAAATAGTTTTGAAGGTCTTTATGACTGTTTCTTTGATGAAGGGATCTTGCAAAGAAACCTTGTTCCTCCAAATTCTTTGTCATTCTTTTTGTCTGAATAGAAGACTGCACTTCTCTAATGATTTGTTCTTTAGGATGATCCTTGTAAATTCTGGTAGTTGGAATAGGACTAACAGGAATAGCATCATCCAAGTTGTTTATGTCAGCCTCTGCACCAACTTTTTCATCATCTGTATCAGCATATATATTCTCCAAAGGAGGCATGTCTGGATCAATTGGATATTCATCTTCATCAAAATCAATGCCTTCCTTATCAACATTATTAGCAGTTTTATCATTGTTAGTGCTGTTAGTACTGTTATCTTTAGTAGCAGCGTTAACATCATTAGAACTGCCAATATTATCATCTTGAACATATTCATCAAACACATTTTCTTTGCTTAGAGGTTTATCAGTCTGCTTTTCCTCCTCATTTGAAGACTTAACACCATCTTCTTTATCATCTTTTGGATTTTCATCTGCTTGTGAACTCTTTGACTCTTGAATTGAGATAGGTGGATCAGTAGTCCATATGGGTAGCAAGATGTACATCTGTGCAGGTTCAGTCTCCTTACTAGCTTGTGTACCTGCATCAGTATTAGCTTTTGTACCTGCATACTCATTAGATTGTGTACCTGCAATAACTGGCTCATAATTCATTGTTTTGGTTAGTGCATCAATATCAAACAGCCAGCTTGGTCCACTTCCTACAATATTAGGTAAATTCTCACTAAACCTAACATGTAAGTTCTCTTCCATAAACCTGGTTCTACTATTGAACACTCTATAGCTTTGCTATTCATTGAGTATCCAACAAAGAAACCTTCATCAGCCTTGCCATCAAACTTGCCTAAGTGATCTATGGTATTGAAGATAGTAACAGAACACCCAAATGGTCTTAAAAAAGTCTAACATTGGTTTTCTACCATGTGAAAGTTCATAAGGGGTCTTGTTATAAGGCTTAACTACTAAACTTCTATTCTACACATAGCAAGCAGTATTAATTGCTTCAGCCCAAAAAGTAGTAGGTAACTTAGAATCAGCTAACATTGTTCTAGCAGCCTCAATTAGTGTCCTATTCCTCCTCTCAGCAACACCATTCTGTTCAGGAGTTCTAGCTACACTAAACTGTCTCTTAATACCTTTCATCTAACAAAACTGGTTCATATCCCTATTCTTGAACTCAGTTCCATTGTCACATCTTATTACCTTAACTTTATGATTAACTAGGTTTTCTATCCTGGTTATGAAAGACTTAAGAATGCCACTAGTTTCATCCTTAGTTGCTAAAAAGAAAACCCAAGTAAATCTACTAAAATCATCTATGACAACTAGGCAATACATCTTTTTCATTAAAATTCTCACAAATGTTGGTCCAAATAAATCCATGTGCAACACATGTAAAGGCTGATTTATTGAGTTCACTGCATTGGTCTTACAAGAAGCTCTGTGTTTCTTTCCCTTCTGACAAGCAACACAGGTTTCAACATTTTCAAAAACTTTTGAAGGTAAACCTCTTGCAAGGTTTCCCTTAACCAATTTATTCATTGTTTTGAAATTTAAGTGACCAAGCCTTCTATGCCAAAGCTTAGATTCATCAAATGTGGCCTTTGCAAAGAGACAAGTCAAACCCCCTTTGGGAACCATATTCTTTAAATCAACACTGTATATGTTGTCTGTTCTAGGAACTTTAAGTAAAACATGACTTTCATCAGTCAACTTAAAGTCATGAGACAAGACAAAACATTCAGTGTCAGTAAAAAGAACACTGTTCTTTTTGTCACACATTTGTGAGACACTAAAGAGGTTAAACTTAAGCTCTTTTTACAAAGTACACATTATCAAAATCTAATTTACCAGTTTTTATTGTACTTTTGCCTGTGATTTTCCCTCCTTTGGGATTACTCCCAAAAGCAACATATCCTCCATCAATTGCTTCAAAATCTGTGAGATAGGACATGTTTCCTGTCATGTGCCTTGAGCATCCACTGTTAAATACTCCTTTATCCTCTAATTCCACCAGTGGATACCCCTGTACATAAAGTAAGAAAATCAGTTCTTTTTGGGGACCCAAGCCATTACTGACTTGGATCTGCCTTGTACATCAACATAATCATACTTCTTTAAAACTATTAATGCACTGCTGTGTCTGGAGACATGATCTAAAACTTTAACTTTTGGTTTCCAGACCCAACAAGCTGAGGCCTTAACAACATAAAAATGGTTTCCCAAAACAGTATCAGTTATTGCTTTTGGCTTAGCAGTAGAAACTACTGCTTTTGCCTTAGCAACACTAAATGCTATATTATTTAGAATAGGCCTTTTTACAGATGAATGTGCTGTATTTGAAAAGTGTGACCTGGATTTAGCACCATTCACTGTTCTTTTGGTGGAAGCAGTATCAACTTGTCTAGCAGTATTAGTTAATACTACTGGTTTAAAAACATTTTGCTTGACTGTATTAACTGATGCATGCCTAGATTTTATTAACACTGCTCTTGGAACTATATTTCTCTTAGCATTTGGGTGAGTATTTTTAGAAAAACTTTGGTGATTCACTCTCCTAGCATAATTCCAAACAGGTTTTTGATAGTAAAAATAATTATCCTGTAAATCTTCAAACTACCACAGTGATAACAAGCCTTGTTACAATCACTTCCTAGTCTTTGAGATATCATGTTATTCCAATTCCTCTGATTCCCTCTAGGATTGTATGTGTTGCTCCTAGGTTGCTCAGTTTAATCAACAATTTTCCTAGATAACTTACCACCAAACCTAGGTTTGACAAACTTAACCTTTTCTACACTAGGTTTAACTGTCTTACTTTCAACTATAGGTGTAAACTTAACCTGATCTTCTTCATCATCAGACACCCAATCTTCAATGATAGGTGCATCTGATGTGTTGTGTGTGAGTACAAGTTTTAAATTTATAAAGGTCGAATTACCGAATCTAGGAACAACACATACGAGCAAGTGAACTCGTCCGTTATAGCAAGATTATGATGGTAATTCGAGATCGTTCGCAGGGATTTGTGTAGTGAATCGAATTGTAAGCTACTAGAAGTAAATTCCTTAACAAGTAATGACGAAAATATAATAATTCAAATGATTAAAACTACACTTGCTTAGACTAGTATACTACTCTTGATAAGCATGATTGTGATAACTTTGGACAACATGTTGGTTATGATAATTAGTTGGGTGAACTAATCTATTGTTTCTACAAATTAAACCTTCGTCAAGATTTTAGTTCATAAAAACAAGCATTACGCCTAACCACTCAATTCAAGATTAATTCAAGGTTCATAAGTTGGTGTACCTTAAACACAAAAATCTACTTTTGCTTTATCAAATAGCTTAGGAAATGGTCAATACAAAAGGTAACCGTTCATAGACAAAAGGTCACAATCGATAGTAAACTATTAATCTTTCGACCCTTGAAATGGTTTACCATCAATCCTATTTTTGATAGACAAAAGCATTCTTATTACAACCACAATTAACTTTCTTTGTTTAATCAAGAATAATGGGTAAAAACAATCATTCATAGTCAAATGATTATAACTAGTTGAATAACAATAGTTCTTTCGACCCTTAAGATTATTAGCAACTAGTTAAACTTGATTCAACAAATGTCACTACGAAACTTAATCACAATTGGATCTTAGAATCAACTTGAAATTGAATTAAAACATGTTATCACAATCATACTCAAATCAATAAGCAATACACATCATCTAAGCAAGTGCACAAAGGCACTAGCCACTCATAGCAAACATGAACATAATCTCAGAACTTTGAACATTAGAAACCATAATTGAAAGTCTTACAATGATTGGAAATAGATTACAAATGATAAAGTAATGATACCCAAAGTATTGGTGTTGACTTCTTGATGTTTTGACCTCCAATTGTTGACTTCTTGAACTTCCAAAGCCTCCTAAACTTCTAGGACGAATTAGAACTTCTAAGAGAGTATCTTGATGATTGGTATGAGAATAGTATATGGAATTGGTGAAAAGTTTATGTATATTGTTGTCTAAAACTCTTCACAAGGGCCTTTATTTATACTCATCCCAAGCCTAGGGTCATTAATGGTTCAACTTGCCCTCCAAGGAGTTTAGAAGAGCCTAGAATCGTTGGCTTAAGGATAGGATTCTTAATGATGAAGTTTTTGAAAATTAGGCACCATCCAACCGATCGGTATTGTATCCAACCGATCGGTTGGTCTTCAAAACTAGCCTCCATCCGAATTGGTTGCGGGCAGCCTCCGATCGGATGGAGTGCCGCTGTTTTCTCTTTTTTGTGGACTTTCGTTGTTTGGCTTGTTACTCCCTTTTGGTTCTTGGTTCTTCATCTAAACTGGATCTTTTCAACATCTTGAAGCTTATCAACATGAGTACTTGGACCTTCATTCTTTGAAATGCCTTTTTGATTGGATCTTGGCACAAGAATCTTCGCACTTTCATAAATATTTCCTTCTTCCTCATTTTTCTCATTTTTTCCTTCCTTTTTCCTATTTTTGGTCACATATACTTTGCAAACGCACTTTGGTATGACTTAGTAACAAAAGCATATAAATATAACCAAATAACATGTATAAAAACATGAATAATGCTACTAAAAACATGCACAATTTAAGCGTTATCAGCATCAGAATTCTTCTTTTCAACTTTAGGCATCTCCTCATTAGACTTACTATTCTCACCTACAGACTTATCATCATACGCAATTAAACAAGAATATTCAGGTAAAGGAGTTGGAAATTTGCCTGTAATAGAAAGGGGAACTTCATTATAACCAATACCACTACCTTTCCTCATAAGTTGACACTTAATTATCTTATTTACACCTTCAGATGCAAACTCAAGCTTATTCACTTTACATTGATGTTTTTCTTTTTCCTGATGAACTGCATCCTTTTCTCTTTGAGCCTGTTCTAACCTCTTAGTAAGTTCTTGAATTTCATTCTCTTTAACATAAAGTTTGCTTTCCAAAACATTAACCTTCTCTACAAACTCAATCTCATTCTTCTTGAAGAATTCAAGTCTTTTCTCAACAGACTTTAAACCTACTTTATAGCCTACATTATCTAACTCTAACTTCTTTAAATCTTCTAATAATTTTTCATTCCTAGCCTTAAGTTCTTCAACAGTATCTAAACAAGATTTATAAGAACAACCAGAATCATTAGATATTTCAGAGTCATAACTTAATGAAAAAGAAGAATAGGCCATGAGTGCAAAGTTTGGTCCTTCTGCTGCTTGGTCACTCCAATCATATCCACCCAAACCATCATAAGACACCAAAGCTGTAGAATTTGTAGGTTCTACAGACACAGCTTTCCTTGAGCTTTCTTCATTCTTGTAATCTTGACTTCTTGGTGCCCTGCACTCTCTTGCAAAGTGTCCTTTCCTGTGACAGTTATAGCATTCTATCTTTGACTTATCAAACCCCATGTTGTCCTGCCCATTGACTTTGAGCCGCCTTCCTATTTTCTTCAAGAATCTCCTTGCCCTCATTGTCAACATTGTCGTCTGCCACTTCAAGTCCATCTCTTCAAGATCATCTAGATGAAGCTGTTCTAAGTCCTTATGTACAATCTGAGAACTGTTAGTTTGACCAGCCAAGAAAGCACAGATAACAACGTCACTCAAGTTATCAAAGTTTGTAGAACTAGCAGTATTAACTTGAGTACAAGCAGTACTAACTCCATGAGCAGTATTAACTGCTTCATTAGTACTGTCAGAACTGTTATTGGAGGAGGACACAAAAGCCAAGTTTTTTGTGCTTGAAGATGAGCTAGATGACCCTTTGACTTCAGGTTCATACACTTTTAGATTGTTGTACAAATCGTCTATGCTTATTGTATCTAGATCATCCTTGTTTCTCCACACCACAGTATGTGTATGCCATTCTGATGACAATCTTCTTGGAAACTTCTGATTTATATCCTCTTGGGGAATTATTACTTCCACAAGTGCTGATTGACTGACAAGTTTTTGAAGTCTGTCAAAGGTCTTATCAAGATTCTCAGAACTTAGAGCAGCAAAGTTCTCATATTGTTGCTTCAAAAGATTCTTCCTAGTCTTCTTAGTAGCAGCATTCCATCCAAATCTCTTCTCAATAGCTGCTAACAAAGACTTGGCATCTTTGATAGGATTGAAAGTCAACTGATGTTCATTAGGAATGCCCATCATGAGAGTGCTTCTGGCTTTAACCTCCAATCTTCTTTGTGCCTTCTCTTTAGCAGTTTAATAGGCACAACAATCTTAACACCAGCAGCAGATACTTCAGTTTTTGGTAAGGAATCACCATTCTCTATAACCTCCCATAGAGAATAATCAACCATCTGAATGTAATGCTCTATTCTCATTATCTATAGTTCATACTCACTAGGCTTGAGCATTGGAACCTTTGATGCAATAATCATATGTGTAGATTATGAATCCATGTCTTCTATTAGATCTGAACAACTTTGAGCTTAAACTGGTTCTTCTTTATCACAGCTTCTAGATCACAAGATCTGATAGCACTTGTTGATCCCAGCTATACACTTGATCGACTCCTTTAGCTTGTAAAGGTTTAGTTATGCTAGATGAATTAACACAACTAGGTATAGAAACTATGTTGAATTACTAAGGTTTATGCGGAATCTAAACAATAGTATTAAGAAGAACAGTTAACACAATCGTAAACAAATCAACAACTTCAATATTATTAATACGAATACTCTTTAAGTATTAGGGTTTACAACCTTGAAGTTATGAATAATATATATCAAACTCTATGCCCTAGCATCTCCTTTTATAGGCTAAGGAGTCCTAGTCGGCTTACAATAACTTTCTATACAAGATAAATCTTTGAAGAATCTTTTCTATAATTATCTAACCGACTATACAAGTTTATCTTATCAGCAGTATTAACTAAATACTCTAGCAGTCTTAATTCTAACTCTAGCAGTAGTAATCTTGCAGCAGTTGAAACTCTGAACTAGCAGCATTAACATTAAGCCTGGTAACACTAACTACTTAGTGCATATTTCCTAGAAGTTCTCAGCAGTTATAATATACATGATGAACTCAAATAAGTACATTTTATTACTATCATTTATCCTATTAATTTGACTTGTTTTACTATATTATGTATGAGGATTGATACTTAATCGTTTACTTTTGTAATTCTCAGGTAAAAACAAGCATTTGGTGAAACTTAGCGATTTTGGACTGATTATGGAGCAAAACATACATAAAGTTAAGAGTCTACTGAAATGAAGAAGATCAAGACTAATCTGCTCCAGATGCGCCGCATCTCACTCATGACATGCGCCGCATCTCTATCAAGATATCACCAGATACGATCCAAGATACAAGAGGACATGCGCCGCATCTAATCATGGAGTTACGCCGCATCTTCTGGCGGTGTACGAATATTCCTGAATATTATAATCTTGGACCCCACGCGAAGTTAAGTACATGCGCCGCATCTACTCCTTAGATGCGCCGCATCTTCCCTCAGACAGAAACTATAAATACCCCGTAGACCAGACGAATTAAGAGTTCCGAACATTATAACCTAAGTCCGAACAGGAGAAACAAAGGACGAATTCAGTCAAGGAGGCAGCACAAGACACACCCAAATCAAAGATACAAGAGCTGTAAGAAGGTGCTGCATGTGTTTAATTCATTAAGTAGTTTTGTTTTATTGTGTTAGCAAACTTTAATTCATCAGGATTGGTGGCTTGTGTAATGTGACAACGAAAGATTGCACTCCCTTTAATACTTGCTTTCCATCAATTAAAGTTTATATGTTGATGTCTTTGGTTACTACTTATTAGTGCATTGATAACCTCTGTGTTTATTAGTGGCTTGCGGGCATTTGACTGCGGGACATAATGTGGCTCCCACGGTTATTACTAAATTGATCACTTAGGAATAACTTTTAGACATAAGTAATCATTAAGGGTTTACTCGCCGATAAGATTAGGACCAACGAGAAAGGGTTAACTACATACACTTCATATAAAGCTATCAATAAAACAAGTGACAATCTACTTAATCATAAGGACAGCCCTCTTATTGTCTCGAGTATTTATCTGTGTACGTGTGTGCTACTTGCTGATTCGTGCCTATTGGTTTATTTTATTATTTAATTGCAAACAAATCGTGCCAGTCTCTCAGGCTGAAACCCCCTTGCGTTAGGATATTAAAATACTGATTAGAATAACGAGATAATACGTTCCACTCTTAGTGATCGACACTCTACTTACCATTATCTTCATACTGACCGGGTACACTGCTCGTTAAGTGTGTGTGTTATTGATAAGTCGGCTAAATATAAATTTAAAACTTGAGTAGGCATTAAAACTGCTAAACCGCAACGACACATCACGCGCATCAGTTATAATATACACTAGAAGTCTTAACCTTCATTAGCAGCAGTAACTCTATAAGCAGCAGTAGAAACATACTTGGAGCATTTTCCTTTTAATCACCTGAGCAGTTATAATCTCATGAGCAGCTTTATCCATCTTGAGCAGTATTAACATCTTGGAAGCTTTAATTCCCAACATTTATTAACCTTATCTTTTAGTTCTAAAACTTGAATTTCTAAGCTAATACTTCTTGTTTTTAACATCTTGTTTCTAGATATGATTTTACATGTTACCTCACATAGCTTATTGTATTCATCATATAGTGTTTTATCTTCTACCGAAGAGTTATCATCACTATAGTATGAAGAATCGGAATGTACCTCATTTAGAGTATGAGCCATGAGACACAATTCGTCGTTGAGCGTTTCCTCTTCTTCTTCACCGCTATCGCTCCAAGAACCTCGTACAAATGCTCTTTGGTTCTTGGTTCTCGGTGGTTTAGGACATTCTCCGATGAGATGATTTGGATCTCCGCATCTAAAACATTTCCTATCGCTTTTTCCTTTCTTGTCATCCCTATTCTTTTGGAAAGACTTCTTTTCACCTCTAGGTTATCTTACAAATCTACCACTTCTTCTAAATAACTTTTTAAAGTCCCTAACCGTTAATGCATACTCTTCGTCTTCACTATCGGAAGCCGAATTTTCCTTATCACTAGACTCCTTCTTGGATTTCAACGCTAGAGATCTTACTCTCTCTCTCTCTCTCTCTCTCTCTCCTTTGCCTTTGACTATATCAGAGTCTTTCTTGATTATCATTTTATGAACTTTCAAGTTTCTTATAAGTTCATTAATTGATAATGTCGCCAAGTTTTTTGACTCTTCAATGGTGGTGACCTTTGCTCTCCATTTAGGATGTAGAGCCCTAAGAAACTTCCTAACATAATTCTTGCTAGAGTAACCTTCATCAAGAGCTTTAAGACTAGTAATAATTGTATTAAATCTAGCAAAAGCACTATCAATAGTTTCATCTTCCGGAATGGAAAATTGTTCATATTGTTGCACAAGAAGATCGATCTTGTTCTATTTGACTTGACTATTACCTTGATGTGTGACTAAAAAAGTTTTCCAAATTTCTTTTTCCGTATTACACATAAAAATTCTTTAAAATTCCTTTTTCGACAAAGCATTGTAAATCATTATTTTAGCCTTATTATTTGGCTAGCTTTCTTTTAAGATTATCACTTTGTTTATCATACGGAACTGCTTCATGTTTTCCAGTTTCTGGATTCTTTTCAATCAGTTTAAAATCACCCTCAGTAATAACATGCCAAAGATCAATATCTTTTGATTTCACATACATTTCGAATCTTGTTTTTCAATAGATAAAACAATCGGTTTTAAAAAGTGGTGGTCTTTGCATAGATTGCCCTTCATGATATTTGTCGAAATCCATTGATCGATTCAAGTTTTAAAATACAATATATTTTAAAAATCTTGGTTAACCAGACTTTGATACCAATTGTGGAAAACTAGAAGGGGGGTTTGAATAGTTTTGTGGAATCAATCGATTGCAATATGAACACTATATGACTATACTATAATAAACAAACTGCAACTACTAAAATGTAAATTGCAAGATAAAGAGTAAGAGATGGAAAGATTAAAGCGAGACACAGAGGTTTATAGTGGTTTGGTAACGAAGCTCCTCTTCGCCCTACTTCACTCCTTGAGTACCCAACTCGAGAGTTCTAAGCACTATGTCAACAAACTCTCTTCAGGTGGAGTAAACTGTACAACATCGCTTATCACTATTTCCGACACTATGCTAAATGTCTAGTACTAATCTAGCTAGTACCAATCTCACTCACGATCTACCTGATCCTCACAAATCATACAATCTCCAAGATCCACACGATCTACCCTCGATCCACTCGATCTACACACTATCTTCACAATCTACACACTATCAACGCAAGCTACACAAGATCTCCACGATCTCTACACGATCACAATGATCCACACAAGCTAACAAAACAAGACAATGGACAACTTGATGTATATCTAAATACAACAAGTATGTAACAAATGTTACGAGTGCACTACACTATCACTACAAGACTTTGTATCTTCTTGATACAATGTGTTCTTCTCTTGCACTAGTAGAGGAATGAAGGTGATCACTTGGTTGGATGATTGGATCACTATTAAACAAAAACAAACTAACTAAATGAACAAAGAAAGAAGACTAGAGAGTATGGATTTAACTCAGAAAGTTTTATGTGAAAATGGGTGTGTAAAAACTGTGAACTGATCTAGTATTTATAGGCAAACAAAAACTAGCCATTACAGTATGGACGGTACCGATAAAATTTGGTAGGCACCACTACATTTAATGGTGTCGTCGGTCCTTTAGTGGTACCGTGGGGGAAAAATGCTCCTTTATTTGTTTTTAGTGGTGAAGTTTTATTTGGGGATGTTTGGAGCTGTTTTGGGGGGAAAATAGTTGTTGGGATTTTTAAACTTATTTTTCCTAATAAAACATTTTTTTAACTCAAAATTAATTTGTAAAATGTATTTTTGAAAAAAAAATGTTTTCTCACATTAAAAATGTGAAGTTTAGAACAAAATTTAATCGTTTGATCATTTTTCAAATTGTAGATTTGTTTGTTCATACCTTGAGTGATTTATGTCTAAATGGAATATTACGACTAAAAACTTGTTTATGTTTGTTCAAATTGTAGAGATGTCGAAAAATACGAATAACGTTTTTAGACATTATTTGTATCAACACGTACATTTGACCGGTACCTCCGGTCAAGTTGATGTGACCAACCCGAACAGGGGTGTCAACCCAATAGATCTATTAACAGCATTCGCGCTTACAAGTAACTAACGGTTCATGATATGTGGGGACTTAATGGATAATGTGGTAACTTAGGCAATAATTAAATGTTGTCTGTACTTGTGTCCGTAGGTAAAAGCAATCAATGTATTCAAGTATACGAGTATGTACTTTAGTGAAACGAGTAATGTATTTAAGTAAACGATCATGTACTTCAGTAAAATGAGTAGTGTATTTGAGTAAACAAACATGTACTTCAGTAAAATGAGTAAAGTATTTGAGTAAATGAACATGTACTTCAATAAAATGAGTAAACAAGAAAGTAGTTCAAATCAAGTAGTAAAACAAGTAAAAGTGGGGCTATAAAACTCACCTCAAGCAATCAAAGTACTCGGGAAAGTAATACGTAAGTATAATGACAAGGAACTCCTAAGCACGACCTAGAATAATAAGTCATTTTAGGAAAATGAAACATATACTAAACGCGTATAAGTTTTACAAAATTTTATCACCCTTATATACTTGCAGTGAGGTTTTATAAAGTTACGTAAGTCAATTGTTCGAGAAAAATATCCAAAACACGTTTTTAATACTTAAAAACCCTAAAATATACGTCTTCATAAGTGTGTATCTAGTTCGTTTTAAGTTCTTTTTTCCTTGTTAAACTCTCTAAACGAAAGTGAACATGTCTATTTTCATTATTTCAAAGTTCCGGTTCGTGAGAATAAGTTTTCTGTGTCATTTTATATCAAAACATTTAATGACCAGCTATGAACTATTTTTAGAAAACTTTTAGCTTAATCGGTTTAGATCTCTCTTGATTTCCAATTGAATCGCTTGTTTCAAAAGCTTAGGTTCATCGTTTTTAAGTATAGTTTCCAAAAGTATAAGTCTCTCAACTCAGATCCTCACCATTTATTCTATAAAGTCCAAAGTGTACACATATGTCAAAGCTGTAAAAATCCAGATTTTATAACTTATCTTGTTTGGGCCATAAATCCTTCGATATTTATCATTACGAATCGATTGAACCGGCTACGGAAAGGTCTAATAGTTCTCTACAGAGCTATTTGCATTATTTTTACATATCTAGGCCTTAGAGTGGTCGTTTTCTCAAATTCAAATGTTACTCAGTTTTGTGTCACTATTGACTAATGTTTTCTTACGATTTATTAAAAATAGTAAAATGATTCCAAAAATTAACAAAAAAAAAATAAATAAATAAATAAAAAATAAAAAAAAATCAGAGAACATCCTAAGACATATATGTAAGACTACAAAAATTGGAAAGCTCCAGAAAAATGTTTAGATTAGGTTTTGATGTCGTTTTATTCAGCTGAAAAATCCGGGCAGATTCTTGTTTTACCAAAACAACTTTATCACAAGTTTTTCAACACCACAAGTATACATGAGTGCACAAGAACAATATAAATGATGAAAGAACATAGTATGAAGTTTGAAAAAGGTTTTTGAATGTTTACTAAGTGTTGGTGTGTAGCAACCTGTAAAATTCCCCAGTACTTTGTAAATGTTAATCAAGTATTAAATTACCATTACCGTTCATTTAACCATTTTTACGAGCAATATTTAAATTTATTTTTTTATTACATTAATTATTCAAACATGTTGATACGTGATTTACAATACTTTGGAACGAGCTCACACACGCACCACGACTACTCAAATTACGAATAAAAACAAAACGAATTCATTTTACTTATTTCTCGGCCCAACAGACTATTTCTAAGCCTGTTACTATTCAAGCCCAATCCAAATTCTTATATATTCTTTTATTTCACTCGAACTAATACTCGATTACTTGTCCTCTATATTGTGTGATTTCGACACACAATCTATACTACATTGTACATAATTCGATTCTCCACATTCCAAGGATTCAGGAATGACAAGCTTCATTTTCTAGTTCGAACATTTACTACTTAAATGAGGCCTAACGTAAACACCATTCGACACAAGTACAAATCCATTTGAGTATAACCCAATTTGACACAACTTAATTTTTACCTAAGCCTTGTGTTGTTCCTAGTCGAATATGAGTCCACAAGCTTCATTTCACCTTTTCTATACTTTTGGTCACGTTAAATAAGTAGTTTGGACCATTAAATGTGTCGAATAAAACATTGGTACATACCACTTGATCAATAAGCATAATCAATCACACAAACACCTCTCTAAATATCATAATACTCGAGTGCTAGCTACTAAATCCTTATCTAATCCTGCTACAATCCCATCAAGTCCTAACTTGGTCATTATAATACATTATACATGTTATATACATGCATACATATACAGATATGCACACACACTCTCATTCACACTTAAAACTTATACTTCACATATTTTTCTAAGTTTTTTTCCTCCCAATCCGAGCTCTGCAAGAACAAGGAAAATTATTCTAGTCGTTCGAAACATTTTCCAAAGGTTCAAGGTTGATCTCGACTCTTTTGTAGTGAACCTAGCGTGTAACGTGCAAACCATTCGAGTTCTAGTCCATTTCGACGTGTTTCTCACCACCATTTTGGTGTAATAAGCCTTTGAACTCATTTCCTATACATTCTTATGATTTTCATTGATTCATGCACGTTATATGTTTCATTCGAGTTCATATTCAAGCTTTCCTTCATTTTTTCGATTTCTTGTTATTTATTCTTCATATGCATATGACCTCCTATATCAAAGGATGGCTAGAAATCAAGTACTTTATTCATTCAAAACTTATTTCATCATGTTAATGCTTAACGAGACCCATTTTAAACTTGTGTTGCATATCGAACGTATATAAGTCATTTTAATCATATTGGACCATGTTGTTTTACCGCTAAGAAAACACTCCATAAAATCCATTTTATATGAATGACCTATCGAATAAATTGCTCAATCTAATTCTCTATAATCCTAAGTAATAAGCTGTAAAAATAAGCTCACTTGATAAGCTCTTAAAATACCTTTTATAACCTAAAAGTGTATCGCTATCGAAAACAGTTTTAAAACTAAATATATATACGAGTGGGCTTTAAAGCCCACTAAGCTCATAATAAGCCATATCGAATAAGAAGTCCAATAAGCATTTTGATAATGTTAATAAGACCATGTTATAAGCCCAAAGCCAAGCCCAAAATGTTTTAAAACCCAATGGATCGTTAATTCTTAATGGGCCGGTTTTAAATTCTTTAAAGCCCATTAAGAACATAATAAGCTCTTTTTAAGTAATAAGCAATTTTCTAAACTCAAATAAGCTATTGGAGACTTAAGAAACTTTCGAAAAGTTTAATCTATAAGTTTTGTGATTTTTGGACTTAAAATGCAAAATATATTACACATCGGGTATAAATTGTAACTTTCACAAAAACTATTGTCAAACTGTTGTTTTTATAACTTATGGGTAGAAATTGAATATATAGTAAACAGAAGCCATATAATGTCATATTGGAACATTTTGGACTAAAAGTGTAAATATTTTCTAACCAAGGACTAACGGTGCAAAAGTTTCACCGTTAGGGTTAAAAGTGTAAATTTCATATAATTTTAGGGACCATTAAGTAACTTTATTTTATATATCTTAACATTATATATTTTATACATTTTCATTTATAAAGGGGCATTTATACATTTCATAAGATATATTCAAATTACGATACGTTATTATATATTTATATAACGAGAATTCTAACGAATGACATAACGTATCGTTCACCAACATTCGCGGAAACAATATTTAAGGATTCAATAACATAAAAACAAGATAATATTATATATAATATTATTTTTGAACTTTAAGCATTTTAAGCATATCATCCATTCTCATCACGAACCAATTCGTTATCCGATACAAATTTCCACAATCATTATTCGTATTAAACCAAGCCAAAACTATCATAATCTCAGACTTCCCTATTATTCAGGTCGTGTGTTGGAGCCGTTCCCATAATACATTTAATTTCATATTATCTTTGCCACTACATTCAAGGTGAGGTCATAGTCCCACTTTTATCTTTTACATACTTTCAAATACGTGGGGGATACATGCTACAAAACAGAACACAAGTATTTTCTGTATGCTATACCTGATTGATATTGCCTAAGTTACCACTACTATTGCCATTATTACAAGTCCCTCCCATCATAAGCCATTAACCACTTATGAGTGGACGCGAATATAGTGAACAGATCTGTTCGAGGCTGACTGTCTATTTGAACTACCTAGAAGGTGGTCTTAGTTGCTAGCTGGGTTAGTCAAATGCACTTTATTTGAAGGAAATAGGTAGACGACAATCTCTTATTGAGGGCCGTAACTCACACCATTAATTTGGGTTGTTCATACCGTTTTGGCGGTACTGTTAAGGTTTGAGTGTCATGAGGCTTAGGGCAATATATCGAACTGCAATATTACTATTTCAAAATAATTTTATTTCTATGCAATTATAGACTTGTGTTCAAACTGATTTCAATTTCAAACACTATGAATTCACTCAACAATTTTGTTGACTTTTAGCATGTTTATCTCAGGCAATTAACGGGGCATTCAAGGCACGGAGTGGGCAAATAAACTGATGGTTTTTGGTGTCAAACAAATTCTATCATTCATATCAAACTACTATATCTTTTGTAGAATATTAAACGTTAAAATTTCCTTTTTGTATCTGAATTATTAAATGAATGATAATAACTTTCAAAATGCCTCTTTTGAGTCGTTTTCTATGATTATGACTATGATCCTTCCAGTAATACCCTGATTAAGTCTTCCGCTGTTAACTTGAAATTTAGGGGGTGTTACAGATTGGCATCAGAGACATGGTTATAGAGAACCAAGTGTATTTTAAACATTGGACTATAACTGTGCTTTCAAAATGGACCACTTTACACCATACCACTTTACGCCCTCCGTACCTGCGTATTTCACAACACCATGTTTAGAGTGTTGCTTAACAAGATTATTTCATATCAACTTTCATATACTTGATTTTATTGATGACTTACATTTACTACTTTTGGGGTTATTACAGTACCATATCTGCAGTATCTCACATTAGCACCATACCATCTGACATGGAGTCCGAAGATACTCTATCGTCTATCACCTCACCCGTAGTTCCTAGCACTTCGACTGCTACAGAATCGAACATCGCATCAGACAAAATGGAGCCCTTCGAAGAGGGTGAAATCGTCCCTACACCACCTATGACACCTGTTGCACCAGGTAACCCAAACTCACCCATATTAGAGGACCCATACGTACAAGCCATACGGGCATATATTTCACCACCTCACCTGGAAAACCGTCCAGTTTCTCCTACTTACACTCCTGATGTGTTTCAAGGGATATACCCGTTAGGAGTACAAGTTTTAAAATTTTTAACACGATTTACCAATGATTCAAACGAAACACATACGAGCAAGTATACTCGTTTGTGTGTAGTAAGAGATACTTGAGGTAAGTCGAGGTCGTTCACTAGGATTTGTTTTGTTTGTATGATGTGAAATTTTTGTAAATAAAGAACAATCCAACTTGTCGATTCAAATTAGCAAGCAAATAAAGATGATGTAAATTCAATAATTAAAAGACTACACTTGCCTAGACTAGTTTGCACAATTCCTATGACATGATTATGACATTGGTTCCATTTGATTATGATCAACGAATTAGATGGTGTTCTAATTCGATTAGTGGTGTACTAACTATATTGTTTCCAACACTATCAATCCTCGTCAAGATTTAGAGATTATAAAAAACAATATTTAAGAATTGATCAATCCAAGATTAACACAATTCAATTACCCGATTCGCTTTCGTTTCACAAATAATTGACAACCACACTATTTAGTTTTCCAAGTTAAATTAAGTTTCTTATGAAATGGTCAATACATAAGGTAAAGCCCTTATAGACAAAGGTTTACAACTAACTTACTAACAATGTCTTTTTCAACCCAATACATCATTAGAAATTCCCCAAACTTAATAACTCTTTGGTGGAGAAAACTCAAGATAGCACAATTCGTTCTTAGTGTTAACTTTTCTTTTGTGTTAGAACCAATAAGTCATAATCAATCAAGTGAATCATAAATCAAACATCATCTAGGCAAGTGCATAAGGCACTTAGCCACTCATGGTAAACAAAGTAATAATCATAAGAAATTGATCACTAGTAAACATGATTGAATAGTCTTACAAAATATTGTAATGATGATTACAAATAATGAAGGACACTTGTGAAATAATCAACAACGATTCATGAGTAATTGAAGTAATGATTGGTGAGAGTTTAGCTTCCTTTTTCCTGCGTTTTTCTCCTCTTGTCCCCCACTTGTAAGGGAAAATAGTGACAGAATTTTGTTGTGGTTGTTGTATCTTGATTGGTTTTTTTTTTTTTTTTCTTTGTCTTTCTCTCTTCATGTATATAGGGAGATTATCCTTGGCCAACAAGCAAATAACTTGGGCTCCAAGTGTCATAATGAAGGAGTTGAATTAATAGATGAATAATGGCACTTAACTCTTCCTTTTAATGCAACTTAGTAGTCATTAATAATGTTGGACCCAAGGTTTGGATATTTAAACCTTAGGCATGGAAGTAACTTCTCAAACCTTAGGTTTTGAAATTGAAACCTAGGGTTTAGGCAATGATCACTAACACTTTTCTTCAACTTGAAAATCATTGTAATCTTGATTCTCCATC
The DNA here is from genome assembly GCA_021014915.2 of Artemisia tridentata subsp. tridentata. Taxonomy (NCBI): domain Eukaryota; kingdom Viridiplantae; phylum Streptophyta; class Magnoliopsida; order Asterales; family Asteraceae; genus Artemisia; species Artemisia tridentata. The sequence goes on from CP139503.1 coordinate 56,754,518, forward strand.
TTTATCAATCCTTCCATAGCTTGTATTGTGAGATGATTCCTACATTTGTGCATATGTTCTTGATTTGTCAACTTTTCCGCATCTTTTTAAGCTTATCCTTGAACATGATTGAACCTGAACTAAAATACATCTTTTGCACTTTTTAAGCATAATATGTTCATAAATTCAACCAAATACAATGCATAAATATAGAAATAACGCGACTAAAACATGTTCAAAATGAGCGTTATCAAATCCCCCACACTTACACTTTGCTTGCCCCCAAGCAAATCTAGCTTTTAAGAAAATCCATATGATAAAAATGAGATGCAAATCTATCAAGCACAAGTACAAGATAAGATCCTTCTATTTAGGCTTATAAATGAAAAGATGAGATTTTGACAATACCTTAATGATTCTCTTGCCTGATAACATATTAAGACACCTCACGAAAGGAAAATGAAGTATGATTCACTCAGCACTCATTTATAGTGATTGAATATAGAAGAAAATCACACTCATTGCTCAGGTATAATCTAAATATTACCATAGGCTTGTACAAGAAACAAAACTCAACCGACATGGCGTAAGCACAAAGTGTAAACATCTAAGAGGACTTTTATTCGGGTTTAAGGTTTCAAGGATCATATAAGACTATTGTTCAACTATCTCATGCAAAGCATAATAGCTCGCTAACAACGAAGTCTCGAATTATTAAATAACGGATGGTCACCAAGGATAACCTTAGATCGCTAACAACGCTATCTCATTCCTCAAGAAATCGGATGGTCACTATATGTCAATACACTTGATAATTTCACAAAGTCAAAAAGGGTAGGGATAAGACATGGGATATATATATATATATATATATATATATATATATATATATATATATATATATATATATATATATATATATATATATATATATATATATATGTTTGGTTTAAAAATTGGAAAACTTTACAAATAGCCAAAGTCTACAACCAAGTGCTACTAGCTACATCAACCACTTTCCTTTGAAATTGAGATTCTTCCTTGATATCATACATTCATAGCTCATTGGCTATCCATGTCATCAAACAATGACGATGACTTATTCTATTTCTCTTTATTCTTTTTTTTTCTTTTTTCTTTTTTTTTCTTCATAATATACCAATATATCATCCATGAGATTATCATGGAGTTTGCAACTTTCTCATTTTCAAGGATTCCCACATAACAACCATCTTTCCAAGTAGCTAGTAACCAACCAAGACTTGACTATGGGTAAGGTTAAGGCTAAAGGGTGAGAAATTTTTTTATATTTTTCAGGTGTAACAAAATGAAAAGACTGGCTCAAAGGGTGTACTAATGGAGTCTAGCACTTAAAATGAGTACTAACAAATGGGTCCATGGAAGTGATTAACCAACCAATGTGGCTAGCTAATATATCAATGTATATGTAAAATGGAAGGCCATTTGGTTTAATTCCTAAGGTTGCCTCGTATCACGCGAATACACTTATATCACACGAGTGTGATCTCACTACGGTCTGGTAATGATTTGCATGTACAAGTTCTAGAATAAATAAGATCACTGGCACACTCATAACAAAAAAAAATAGAGCATAAAAGATATATGCTATATAAGAATAGGCTCAAATCCTCACATATTTAGTTGAATGGGTTATAGTTGTGCTATCAATGTTATCAATCCAAAAATGGATTGCAATGTCAATCAGGACACATCTCAAATTTTTAAAAATCACATGTTTTATTAGTGGATTAATATAGTTATTCTTTATCAATTATTCTCAACGTGCGAAAACAACTAGATCAAAGGGGCAAACAAGTTTAAAAATAGGCTCAAATTATAGAAATTTTTTAAAAGTCAAGTTCATTTCCTATTTCCTCCCCCCACACTTAAGTTTGACATTGTCCTCAATGTTAAGAACGAAAAATCATAAAAATATGGAAATGGAACATAAGAGAAATGATATTGCCTAAGCTTTGCGAATAGGAGGATTCCATTTGCTTTCAAGATCAAGCATCCTAACCTGCATAATCATCAAAACAAGAACACACAAAAATGCAAAATATTTTTGTATTTTATTATTCATAATATTAAGGCCCCCACACTTATGGTGAAACCATCGGGGCACATTTTGAATAGATACGGTTCATCCCAAAAATAATATTTCAAATCTGCAAAGAATTTACTACGCTCAGCATGAGATAAACCTTTTTGTAATATTCCTCCAGCTAAATAATTTGCATAATCAGCAAACCATGGAACTTCTTCATTTTCAATTCCCATAAGAGTTTCGTCGGGAAAGTAATCATCAATCTCGTTTTCACCGAGTTCCTCTAAATTTGGATTTTCTAATCTAGATAAATGATCTGCCGCCACATTTTCTGCACCTTTCTTATTCTGGATTACTATGTCAAATTCTTGAAGCAATAAAATCCATCGGATAAGACGTGGTTTTGCATCTTGTTTAGCAAACAGATATTTCAGAGCTGAATGATCGGTGAATACAATTGTTTTTGATAAAACACGATAGGAACGAAATTTGTCGAATGCAAAAACTACAGCTAAAAGTTCTTTTTCAGTCACTGTGTAGTTTTGTTGGGCACTATTTAAGGTTTTGCTAGCGAAATATATAGGACGAAAATGTTTACCATCTCGTTGTCCTAATACTGCTCCAACAGCAAATCACTTGCATCGCACATGAGTTCAAACGGCAATGACCAATTTGGTGAAACCATAATTGGTGCATTTGTTAGCTTGTTTTTTAATGTTTCGAATGCCTTGATGCACTCTTCATTGAAGTCAAAGACTGAATCTTTTTCAAGCAATTTCGTCATTGGACGAGATATTTTTGAAAAATCTTTAATGAATCGACGGTAAAATCCCGCATGCCCTCAAAAAACTTCTAACGCCTTTAACGTTAGTTGGGGGTGGTAACTTAGTAATAGCATCAATTTTCGCTTTATCAACTTCGATCCCATTGCTCGAAATCTTGTGACCAAGGACAATTCCTTCCGTCACCATAAAATGACATTTTTCCCAATTAAGTACTAGATGAGAAGTTTTGCATCTTTCAAGCATTTTATCAAGATTGTGAAGGCACGACTTAAATGATTCTCCAAATACTGAAAAATCATCCATGAATACTTCCATGGAGGTTTCAAGCATATCTTGAAAAATAGCAATCATGCATCTTTGAAATGTTGCTGGTGCGTTACAAAGACCAAAAGGCATACGCCTATAAGCATATGTGCCGTACGGACACATGAATGTGGTTTTTTCTTGATCAGCTGGATCAATTGGAATTTGAAAGTAACCGGAAAATCCATCGAGAAAACAAAAGTATTTGTTCCCCGCAAGTCTTTCCAACATTTGATCCATGAACGGTAATGGAAAATGATCTTTTCTGGTAGCATCATTTAATTTTCTATAATCAATGCGTACCCGCCAACCAGTGACAGTTCTTGTAGGAACAAGTTCATTGCGTTCATTAGTTACGACAGTTGTTCCTCCTTTCTTAGGAACACAGTGAACAGGACTCACCCATGAGCTATCCTCAATAGGATAAATAATTCCAGCGTCAAGAAGTTTGATTATTTCTTTCTTAACTACTTCCTTCATATTTGGATTGAGTCTTCGTTGTCTTTGAACAACTGGTTTAGAATCAGTTTCAAGATTTATTTTATGTTTGCAAAATTTTGGACTTATTCCAGGAATATCAGAAGTTTTCCAAGCAAAAGTTTCTTTATGCTTTTTGAGTATAGAAACTAGTCGTTCCTTTTCATCTGGTTTAAGTTTTGAAGATATGACAACTGGAAGAAGAGAATTTCCTTCCAAGAATGCATATTCCAAATGATCAGGGAGAGGTTTCAAAACTAGATCTACTGGCGGTTCTTCAATTGAGGTTGTGATTCTCATATCATTATTGAATTCCAACTCTTCAAAGTTAGTATTTTCTTCCTCTGAAATTTCTTCGGTGTCAATCTGCATAAATTCAGCGAATTCTCTATCGAGATCTTCATCACTGATTTGTCAAGATGTTTTATGAGTCTTAATTCTTTCATCAAGCAACTCATCGAATGTTTCTTCTGTTATATCATCGATAACATCAACGCTATAACAAGTGTCATCATTCGCATGAGAATATTTCATTGCTTGATTAATCGAAAAAGAAATTCTTTCATCCCCAACTCCAAGGTTGAGTTCTTTATTTTTTACTCGAATGATAGCATCTGCAGTATTTAGGAAAGGTCTTCCTAGAATTAATGGAACTTTGCTATCTTCCTCCATCTCAAGGATCACAAAATCAACAGGAAAAACAAATTTTCCAACTTGAACAAGCATATTTTCAGCTACTCCAACAGGATATTGAATAGTATGGTTGGCTAATCATATACTTATTCTTGTTGGTTTCAATGTTTTGATTGAAAGTTTCGCATACAACGAGTATGGCATAAGATTTATACTTGCACCAAGATCGGCTAAAGCATCACAAGTGATTGAATTTCCCAAGGTATAAGGAATAAGAAAACTTCCTGGATCACCGAGTTTCTTTGGTAATTTATTTTCAATTATTGCAGAGCAATCTTCATTTAAGAAAGTAGCTGAAATGTTTTCCATTTTACTTTTATTATTAACAAGTTCTTTCAAAAATTTCCCGTAATTGGGCATTCCAGCTAGAACATCAACAAGAGGAATGTTGATTCTAACTTCTTTTAGTAAATCAATGAACTTCCCATATTGTTCTTCCATCTTTTCCTTCCTCAAACGTTGAGGATATGGAATTCTTGGTTTATATGGTTTGAGTATTGGAGTAGGTTTAACAACTGGTGTAGAATTTGGTTCATTTTCTTTAGACTCCTCTTCTACTTCATCCTCACTATCATTTTGGACAACAGGAGTTGTTTGGGATGGGTTGGGTGGTGGATCATAAGATAGACCACTACGAGTATATACAGCATTCACCTGCTCATTTCTTGTTTGAGGTAGACGATAACTTCCAGATGATGATGGTTTTGGATTGGTTTGCGTATTGCTTGGCAAGGTACCAGATGGTCTTGCAGCGAGTTGATCAGAAAGACGACCAAATTTGGTCTCAAGATCTTGGATAGAAGCTTGATGATTCTTTTGACCTTGCTCAACCTTGCTTTTGAGCATAAAGAATTGATTTTTCATGAATTCGTTCGTTTGTTTTTGAGCATGCACAAATTCTCGCATGGTTTTTTCGAATTCAGATTCTTCGTTTTTTGTTTCACGAGAATGATTTTCATCATGAAAAGACGTCTGACGGTTTTCATCACGAGTTTGGGAAGATTATCATCCCGTGGTGGACGATTTTGCCAATCTCGAGAATTCCTACCGTAGTAGTTTCCACGATATCCTCCTCCTCGATATCCTCCAGAAACATAATTAGCTTCTGCTTCGGGACCTCCCATGGGTTTATCATCACACTCGGATGAGGAGTAATTTCCACCACAATGAGCACATCCCTCACGAATTTCTTTTATTTCTTTTTGGATACTTTCGAATTTGGAATCAATTTTTGAGGTAAAATCTTTCATCATATCCAAGATTTTAGAATTTTCATTTGTCGCTTCGGCAAATGCAACCGATTTTCGTTGAGGTTTAGTTTTAGCATCTTTAGACCAATCAAGCTTAAGAAGTACACGGTCTTCTAGTAAATTGTAAGCTTCATTAGGAGTCTTATAAAGGAAAATTCCTCCGGCATCAAGTATGCCTTGAGTTGCGTCATCTAGACCATGGTAAAAGATTTGGATAATATTACCACGAGACAATCCATGCCCATGACAACTACGGAGCATGTTTTTCATTCGAAGCCAAGCTTCAACAAGATTTTCTCCTTCTTTTTGAGTAAAACTACGAATTTCACCTAAGAGACGATCAAACATGGCTGGTGGAAAGAAACGTCCAACAAACGCTCTTCTCATTTGGTCCCAAGTTGTGATCACTCCTGGGCTTAATTCATTATACCAAATTTTCGCTTCTCCGATGAGAGACGATGGAAAAACTTTAAGTCGGATTGAATTTGGATCGGTAGTTCCATAATGAAACATGTCACAAATTTCAAGGAAATCGGCAATATGTTTATGTGGATCAGATTTAACTCTACCATCAAATTGGTTATCTTTAATCATCGAGAGATGGTGACCTTTGATAGTAAAATTTTCTCCTAGATTCACGGGAATAATTGCGGCTTCGGGTGTAGGAGCTACAACCCTATTGGTATCCCACATGGGTTGATCGTCAGCCATTGGAAATGGTAATTCTTGAAAAAGATTAACGATTGGATGAACTTCGAAAAGGTTTTCAAATGGTGGATTTTTGGTTCTTGGTATTCTCTGATCGGGTGGAACAAATGGAGTTCTCTTTTTACGAAATAAACTTTCGGGATTAGATAAGGGTGTATGCAACTCGTCGCTTGAAGAGCGAGTGGTCATATACGAGAAAAACGAGTCTTAAAGAAAACTAAAAAGAAAAGAATTTTTTTTTTTTTTTTTTTTTTAGTCAGGCCGGCGGTATGGAAAGGGAAACCGGCGGTTTGGTCGAATTGCAAAAACAAATTTGAGACAGAAAGTTTATACCGCCCGGTTTGTGTTTATACCGGCGGTTTGGGCTTAAAGAATTTTTTTTTTTTTTTTTTTAGAGAGAACCTAAAGAATACGCTAAAGAGTACCAATACTAGTAGGATTAGAACTAATGAATTATAAGCAAAAACTCACACAAACGAGATCAAATCTCTGGCAGCGGCGCCAAAAACTTGATGTGTTTCAAGGGATATACCCGTTAGGAGTACAAGTTTTAAAATTTTTAACACGATTTACCAATGATTCAAACGAAACACATACGAGCAAGTATACTCGTCCGTGTGTAGTAAGAGATAATTGAGGTAAGCCGAGGTCGTTCACTAGGATTTGTTTTGTTTGTATGATGTGAAATTTTTGTAAATAAAGAACAATCCAACTTGTCGATTCAAATTAGCAAGCAAATAAAGATGATGTAAATTTAATAATTAAAAGACTACACTTGCCTAGACTAGTTTGCACAATTCCTATGACATGATTATGACATTGGTTCCATTTGATTATGATCAACGAATTAGATGGTGTTCTAATTCGATTAGTGGTGTACTAACTATATTGTTTCCAACACTTTCAATCTCGTCAAGATTTAGAGATTATAAAAAACAATATTTAAGAATTGATCAATCCAAGATTAACACAATTCAATTACCCGATTCGCTTTCGTTTCAAAAATAATTGACAACCACACTATTTATTTTTCTAAGTTAAATTAAGTTTCTTATGAAATGGTCAATACATAAGGTAAAGCCCTTATAGAAAAAGGTTTACAACTAACTTACTAACAATGTCTTTTTCAACCCAATACATCATTAGAAATTACCCAAACTTAATAACTCTTTGGTGGAGAAAACTCAAGATAGCACAATTCGTTCTTAGTGTTAACTTTTCTTTTGTGTTAGAACCAATAAGTCATAATCAATCAAGTGAATCATAAATCAAACATCATCTAGGCAAGTGCATAAGGCACTTAGCCACTCATGGTAAACAAAGTAATAATCATAAGAAATTGATCACTAGTAAACATGATTGAATAGTCTTACAAAATATTGTAATGATGATTACAAATAATGAAGGACACTTGTGAAATAATCAACAACGATTCGTGAGTAATTGAAGTAATGATTGGTGAGAGTTTAGCTTCCTTTTTCCTGCGTTTTTCTCCTCTTGTCGCCCCACTTGTAAGGGAAAATAGTGACAGAATTTTGTTGTGGTTGTTGTATCTTGATTGGTTTTTTTTTTTTTTTTTTTTTTTTTTTTTTTTTTTTTTTTTTTTTTTTTTTTTTTTGTCTTTCTCTCTTCATGTATATAGGGAGATTATCCTTGGCCAACAAGCAAACAACTTGGGCTCTAAGTGTCATAATGAAGGAGTTGAATTAATAGATGAATAATGGCACTTAACTCTTCCTTTTAATGCAACTTAGTAGTCATTAATAATGCTGGACCCAAGGTTTGGATATTTAAACCTTAGGCATGGAAGTAACTTCTCAAACCTTAGGTTTTGAAATTGAAACCTAGGGTTTAGGTAATGATCACTAACACTTTTCTTCAACTTGAAAATCATTGTAATCTTGATTCTCCATCTTTATCAATCCTTCCATAGCTTGTATTGTGAGATGATTCCTACATTTGTGCATATGTTCTTGATTTGTCAACTTTTCCGCATCTTTTTAAGCTTATCCTTGAACTTGATTGAACCTGAACTAAAATACATCTTTTGCACTTTTTAAGCATAATATGTTCATAAATTCAACCAAATACAATGCATAAATATAGAAATAACGCGACTAAAACATGTTCAAAATGAGCGTTATCAACTCCACTTACAGATGATCAATATATGTAGACACAGTAGTGGCTGCCTGCAACTGATTCATAGACTCCATTACCTACACCACCACCCCCACCTGCATCGGTATTCCAGCGCAGACGAGTCAGGATCCTACAACCCTATGAGCCCTAACCGTTTATGACACCATTCCGGAGCCATCCAAATGGCCCTATCCGTATGAACACTCCTCGCACGAGGGTGCGATTACCAGTAATTCCGATTATACCACTATCACCACCTCTATCCCCTACATCACCATTGGATATGATCAGGATGACGCCACCATTATCTCCTGAGCATACCTTACCACCACTACTATCATCACCCCCTCCACCGTCGGTCAGACCTGACTACTTGTTTAACCTACTCACCCAATCATACCCGTTTGCACCTCACCAACGGGAGCCGACTAATGAGGAGGATTTACCCTCTCAGAGCCGGGCCTGTATAGAAGGTCCTAGCGATTCGCCTTCCTCATCATTACTGTTCCCACCAGGTTTTACCCCTCCAGCCCGAGTCTTCGAGACTGGAGAGAGTTTCAGGGCAGCAGTTACCGGCACACCTACTCCCTTCACTATCATGACGCGACTAGAGCATCATGATGAGCAGATTGATACACTTCTGAGCCTCGTTGACAGAGCATCACTCGACCGCCCCGAGACGGTCGACGGCACTATACATAACCTCATATCCGAGAGGATGGACCTACAGGATGGTCTGACGAGGATTCAGTCAGAGATGTTTGAGACGCGCTCTCATATGACAATTTTACAGTGGGAGAGACAGAGGCAGATTTAAGAAGTTTTACAAGCGCGCCGCAGGGCCGCTACATTAGAAAGCCTCATCGAGGACATGTAGGTCCAGCAGCATACCGATATACAAAGACTTCTGGATCAGATTACAGAGCTCACAGGACACATGGATGAGACTTCCAGTAGTTTGACATATTGTACATCAGTTATAGTTTTGAGGCATCTTAGCCTGCCGCATGTGGCATTAATAAAGGACCTTGTATCATTTTGTTATGTAACACAACTGATCAAGTTATTAATATATGTTGTTGGTTATGGATTTACTATATATTGGTGTTGATTTATGTTACCATGGTTGTTCATGTGAATTGTGATTGTATTCAGACATGTCGTGATGTTACTTATGATTTTTATGGTTCTTTGAATGTTATAACTGGACTATAATCACAGATTTTAATAAAGAAAATTTCAGAAGAAACTTGATGAATGTAGAGAAAGTTGCTGAACTTCAGCTTTTGTAGATGATGAATCGGTTTATTCCTTAGCAATCCTATACCAAGAGTTGATCATTTATTTATGATAATACCAAAAAATGTCGTGATTTTATGATTCTCAGTTGGTGGTGATTTCACATTGTCACAGTATTGTTAAGACTTGTATGCAATTACCTTGTTACTCGAATTATTCTAACATGGTCATTATGTGGATTCTAAATCTGTGTTTTCTTGTGGTATTAATAGACTCATGGCTCGCACAAGAAAGGAAACTACCACACCCGCACCAGCAATGACTCCAACAGCTATCCAGAAACTGGTAGCTGATAGCGTTGTTGCAGCTCACGAAACTCAAGCGGCTACCATAGCTCGCTCGAGTAGCAACAACAGGGCAACAGCTGAAAGCGAGGCATCTGCTTCTCGCAAGTGTACCTATAAAGATTTCATGAGTTGAAAGCCAACTTACTTCAAAGGTTCAGAAGGAGTGACCGAACTAGCTCAGTGGTTTGAGCGTACAGAAACAGTATTCATGAGAAGCAACTGTCCAGACAACTGCAAAGTCACCTATGCTACAGGGACTCTTCTGGAAGATGTACTATCATGGTTGAACGCTACCACCCAGACCATGGATATTGAGGAAGCGTATCAGATTACCTGGGCCGAATTAAAACTGAAAATGCTAAAGAAGTACTACCCGCGTACAGAAATTAGGAAAATGGAGGAGGAATTCCACCAGTTGGTTGTAAAGGGGAACGATATAAGAACTTACAATAGAAGGTTCCAAGAACTGGCCGCACTGTGTCCAACCATGGCGCTGGATCTTGAAGGACATTGGAGAAGTACGTCGAGGGATTGCCTCAAAGCATCAAGGGAAATGTTACCTCATCAAAACCACCAACTCTCGAAGAAGCCATCACAATTGCTCAACTATTACTAGAATGGGAAATCAAACGGAGTTCTACCTATGGAAACAATGATCATAAGCAAAAGCTAGATGATCGTGGAACCACCACTCACAACAACAACAACAACAACCACCACCATAACCGTAATTACCAACAAAATCGCAACAACTACCACCACCAACAGAATCGTAGGCAGGAAACTGCCAGAGCTTATGTTGCTGCACCAACTGACGGAAAAGGTTGTACCGGAACACTACCCCAGTGTAACCAATGTAAACTGCATCACACTGGGTTTGTCCTGCCAAATACGAAAAGTGCCGGAAAGTAGGCCACATAACTAATGATTGCAGGGCCACTAGTGTAAATTTACAACCAGTAGCAATAGTGTTCCACGGGTGTGGCGAGAAGGGGCACTACAGGACCTAATGCCCAAACCAGAATACTAATCAGAACAATGCTGCTCGTGGGAGAGCATATGTTCTCGGTGATGGAAATGCACCACAGGACCCCGACGTAGTCACGGGTACATTCTTACTAAACCAACAAAGTGCTAAAATATTATTTGATTCCGGAGCTGATAAGAGCTTTGTGTTTACTTCATTTGCTTCACTGCTTAACATTTCCCCAGTAGAACTAGACACTACGTACGAAATTGAAATAGCTAACGAAAACCTTATAGGCACCAATACGATAATCCAAGGTTGCACCTTAACCTTACTAGACAAACCTTTTCCCATCGATCTCATGCCTATTCAACTTGGTAGTTTTGACGTCGTCATTAGCATGGATTGGTTATCCAAGCACCATGCTAGAATCATCTGTGACAAGAAAGTCGTCCAAATTCCACTCAATGGTGAAACTCTTATTGTTCGTGGCGATCAAAGCAGAACTCGATTGAACATTATCTCGTATATCAAGACGGTGAAGTATATGAACAAGGGATGTCACGTGTTTTTGGTTCAGGTGACGAAGAATGAATCAAAAGAGAAACAACTTGAAGAAGTGCCAGTTGTCAAGAATTTTTCTGAAGTATTTCTGGAAGATTTGCCGGGTATTCCACCCGTTCGTCAAGTAGAATTTCATATTGATTTAGTGCCTGGAGCAGCACCAGTTGCAAAAGCACCCTATCGGTTGGCACCTTCTGAAATGAAAGAATTATCTGAACTGTTAAAAGAGCTATCAGATAAATGATTCATTCGACCAAGTTCATCACCTTGGGGAGCTCCGGTCTTATTTGTCAAGAAGAAAGACGGAACGTTCAGAATGTCTATTGATTATAGGAAGTTGAACAAACTCACCATAAAGAATCGATATCCATTGCCCAGGATTGATGATTTGTTTGACCAGTTGCAAGGATCGAGTGTCTACTCGAAAATTGATCTGAGGTCGGGATATCATCAGCTGAGAGTCCGAGAAGAAGATATTCCCAAAACAGCTTTCAGAACGCGGTACGGACATTATGAATTTCAAGTAATGCCATTTGGTCTAACCAATGCACCTGCAGTGTTCATGGATTTGATGAACCGAGTATTCAAACCATACTTGGACAAATTCGTGATCGTGTTCATTGACGATATCCTAATCTACTCCCGCAGCAAGGAAGAACATGCTGAACATTTGAGAACCATTTTAGAGTTACTCAAAGAGGAAAATTTGTACGCTAAGTTCTCCAAATGTGATTTTTGGATTCCAACGGTACAATTTCTTGGTCATGTTATCAACAGTCAAGGTATCGACGTAGACCCTGCCAAGATTGAAGCGGTTAAAGATTGGGCATCTCCTACAAACCCAACAGAGATTCGCCAATTTTTAGGTCTCGCTGGTTACTACAGAAGGTTCATAGAATATTTTTCAAAGATCGCAAAGCCTCTGACAGAACTGACCCAGAAGAACAAGAAGTATAACTGGGAAGAAAAACAAGAGTCAGCTTTCCAACTCTTGAAACAAAAACTATGTGAAGCACCAATCTTAGCACTACCCGAAGGAAGTGAAGACTTCGTAGTGTATTGTGATGCGTCACATCACGGTTTAGGCGCAGTACTGATGCAAAGGAGCAAAGTAATAGCCTATGCTTCTCGACAACTCAAGAAGAATGAAGAGAACTACACAACACATGATCTGGAATTAGGGGCAGTAGTCTTTGCTCTTAAGATATGGATACATTACTTGTACGGTACCAAGTGCACGGTTTTCACCGATCACAAAAGTATTCAGCACATCCTGGATCAAAAGGAGCTGAACATGAGACAGCGCCGATGGTTAGAATTGCTCAACGACTATGATTGTGAAATTCGCTATCACCCAGGGAAAGAGAACGTTGTGGCTGATTCCTTGAGCCGAAAAGAACGAATCAAACCTCTCAGTGTCCGATCTCTGTGAATGACCATTTGTTCACCACTTCCATCACAGATCCTCATAGCTCAATCAGAAGCTCTCGGGGAAGAGAACAGACCCAATGAAAGAATTCACGGTATGCCAGAGAATGAAAATGGTTTCGTGAAAAGATCAGACGGAATGCTTTGTTTCAAAGAAAGAAGTTGGGTTCCTCTCTACGGAGGTATAGGTGATCTCATCATGCATGAATATGACAAATCCAAGTACTTCATTCACCCGGGTTCTGACAAGATGTATCAGGATCTCAAGAAGATCTATTGGTGGCCAAACATGAAGGCCGACATCGCCGAGTATGTTGGGAAATGTTTGACCTGTTCAAGAGTCGAGGCGGAATGTCAAAAGCCGTCAGGATTACTCGTACAACCTGAACTTCCAGTATAGAAATGGGAACAAATTAATATGGACTTTATCACCAAATTACCAAAGACGTCAACTGGATTAGACACCATCTGGGTTATGATTGATCGTCTCACCAAGTCCGCTCATTTCCTACCAATCAAGGAGACTGGCGAGATGAGCACTCTCGCATAGTTGTATCTAAAGGAAATAGTATCCCGACATGGAGTTCCAATATCCATTATCTCAGATAGAGGTAGCCGATTTACTTCTAGATTTTGGCAAACTCTACAGAAAGCTCTCGGTACACATTTAGATATGAGCACCGCTTATCACCCTCACACTGATGGGCAGAGTGAAGGAACAATCCAAACCTTAGAAGACATGCTTCGGGCATGTGTAATAGACTTCAGAAAAGGTTGGGATAAACACTTTCCATTGGCTGAATTTTCCTACAACAACAGCTACCACGCCAGCATCAAGGCGGCATCGTTTGAAGCACTTTATGGTCGAAAGTGCAGATCGCCTGTTTGTTGGGCTGAAGTGGGTGATGTACAATTCATAGGACCAGAACTGATCCACAAGACAACGGAAAAGATATTTAAGATCAGGCAACGACTACAAGCCGCACGTGACAGACAAAAGAGCTACACCGATGTGAGGCAAAAGCCAATGGAATTCCATGTTGGAGACAGGGTTATGTTAAAAGTTTCTCCATGGAAAGGAATGGTACACTTCGAAAAGCGTGGAAAGTTAAATCCAAGATACATTCGACCGTTCAAAATACTGGAAAGGATTGGTCCAGTGGCTTATAAACTTGAGCTCCCAGAGGAACTCAGCAGAGTACACAACACATTTTACGTATTGAATTTGAAGAAATGTCTGTCAGATGAAACTCTTGTCATCCCAATGAAAGAAATCCGACTTGATGACAAATTCGTATTTACGGAAGAACCAGTGGAAATAATGGACATAGAGGTAAAACAGCAAAGCAAAACCGTATCCCAATTGTCAAAGTTCGATGGAACTCTAAACGAGGACCAGAGTATACATGGGAACGTGAGGAACAAATTCGAGACAAACACCCACATTTATTTCCATAGACAACCCTAACAACTATCTTAGACTTAAATTCCGGGACGGAATTCTGTTTGATGGGTAGGTACTGTAGCAACCTGTAAAATTCCCCAGTACTTTGTAAATGTTAATCAAGTATTAAATTACCATTACAGTTCATTTAACCATTTTTACGAGAAAATTTTAAAAAATTTTGTTTATTACATTACAATTAATCAAACACGTTGATACGTGATTCACAATACTTTGGAACGAGCTCACACACGCACCATGATTACTAAAATTATGAATAAAAACCAAACGAATTCATTTTACTTATTTCTCGGCCCAACAAACTATTTCTAAGCCTGTTACTATTCATGCCCAATCCAAATTCTTATATTTTCTTTTATTTCACTCGAACTAATACACGATTACTTGGCCTCTATATTTTGTGATTTCGACACACAATCTATACTACATTGTACATAATTCGATTCTCCACATTCCAAGGATTCAGGAATGACAAGCTTCATTTTCTAGTTCGAACATTTACTACTTAAATGAGGCCTAAAGTAAACACCATTCGACACAAGTACAAATCCATTTGAGTATAACCCAATTTGACACAACTTAATTTTTACCTAAGCCTTGTGTTGTTCCTAGTCGAACATGAGTCCACAAGCTTCATTTCACCTTTTCTATACTTTTGGTCATGTTAAATAAGTAGTTTGGACCTTTAAATGTGTCGAATAAAACATTGGTACATACCACTTGATCAATAAGCATAATCAATCACACAAACACCTCTCTAAATATCATAATACTCGAGTGCTAGCTACTAAATCCTTATCTAATCCTGCTACAATCCCATCAAGTCCTAACTTGGTCATTATAATATATTATACATGTTATATACATGCATACATATACAGATATGCACACACACTCTCAACCACACTTAAAACTTATACTTCACATATTTTTCTAAGTTCTTTTCCTCCCAATCCGAGCTCTGCAAGAACAAGGACCATTATTCTAGTCGTTCGAAACATTTTCCAAAGGTTCAAGGTTGATCTCGACTCTTTTGTGGTGATCCTAGCGTGTA
This sequence comes from Artemisia tridentata subsp. tridentata, assembly GCA_021014915.2. Classification (NCBI taxonomy): domain Eukaryota; kingdom Viridiplantae; phylum Streptophyta; class Magnoliopsida; order Asterales; family Asteraceae; genus Artemisia; species Artemisia tridentata. Next base: position 56,769,987 of record CP139503.1, read on the forward strand.
ACGTGCAAACCATTCGAGTTCTAGTCCATTTCGACGTGTTTCTCACTACCATTTTGGTGTAATAAGCCTTTGAACTCATTTCCTATACATTCTTATGATCTTCATTGATTCATGCACGTTATATATTTCATTCGAGTTCATATTCAAGCTTTCCTTCATTTTTTTGATTTTTTGTTATTTATTCTTCGTATGCATATGACCTCCTATATCAAAGGATGGCTAGAAATCAAGTACTTTATTCATTCGAAACTTATTTCATCATGTTAATGCTTAACGAGACCCATTTTAAACTTGTGTTGCATATCGAACGTATATAAGTCATTTTAATCATATTGGACCATGTTGTTTTACCGCTAAGAAAACACTCCATAAAATCCATTTTATACGAATGACTGATTGCTCCTAAAACAGTCAACTTAAATCAACCACGGATGTGGTCAAATAAATTCAAACCAATTGAAGACAACTAACCAAGGGTATAGTGTTTTCCCGGGTCGTTATATCCCAGCGAAGCGTGAAATTGTGCTTAGAACGATTTGTGATCAAGTGCTATTGAAATGGAAAAGGGGTTTTGAATTATTAAACTAAGGAAATAAAAAGAGAATAACTTAAAACAAGCTATGGAAATAAATAAAGGGAACCAAATTACTTAAAACGTCTAAAAATCTAAAAACGTACGTTTAAATTTAAATAAACGTAAACGTACAAAATAAAAAGTGAGATTTGATAAATAAAAGGCCTACGAATATGAAAATTATATTTTTACAATCCTAATAATAAAAGAAAATTATTGGAAAAAGAAAATTATTTATTTGACTTATTAATTAATTATTATTAATTAAAAACTATTTTATAATTATTTAAACTTAATTAAAATTCTAATAAATACTAAGGGATCAAAGAAAAATCTGAAATTTTTTATATAAATACTCTAAGGTGACAAGAAGATAAGAAAATTATAAAAATGAAATTTACTTAATTAAAATTTAAAAAGATAAATTCTATTAAATAGAAGCTATCACTATTTTTCTATTTTTGATTTTCTTAAGGTCTAAAAATATAATTATATTTTTCCTAGATTAAAAATGACAAAATAAAATTATGAAAATTGGATTTATATTTTTCTGATTATTATTTTATTTATTATGATTTAATTACTATTTTAAAATAATTAAAAAGATTAAAAATATCAAATAACTTAGGAAAAATCTAAAAAATTTAGGTTAAGTCTAAATTAATATTTAAAAGATAATAAAAATAAAAATGGAACTTATCTAAGGCTAATAGGCTGATTTGGGCTAATAAGCAGTTTGCTTATAAGCACAAAATAAGCTAAAAAGCAATAAAAGTTGCCAAAAGTTCAGGAACAGATTAATACACTAAAATAAACACAAAACAATTGAAAAACACAAATAAGCACAAGAGATTAAGCAAGTTAAGCACTTGACTGATGCAAATTCAAAACAGAAAAATCAGGAAATGGGGCCAACTTGCAGGGCAATTTAAGCAGTCAATAAGCTATAGAAAAGCAACCTAATGAGGGCAAAAGCTTCACAACACTACTGAGTATCCTAAAAACTAAAAAGCCCTATCACAATCACCCTAATTGAAGTTCAATTTTACCCTAGATCAGATGCTCAGAACTAAAATAAACCTGATGTTTTTGACTTTTTGATTATGAACTAGGTTGACTTATATGAACTTTGGATCAATCCTATTGACTGATTATGATGTATTAAGGTGTAATGAACCTAGATTGAGTAAGTTTAACAACTTATGTAGCCAAAATCATGATCATGGATTCTAAATTCCTCACAGTGAACACACAAGATCAAATCAAAGGTCACTTTGACTTTTTATCAAATAAGGATTGGATTTTATTGTTTCTCTGAGTTATTTGGACCTAGTGTGGCATACATCAAACAAGAACAATGGCACATTCAACCTCTAACACAGATTTCTCAGCAAAACCAAACATTCCTTATAAGCACTGAATTTGTAATTTTCAAAGGATCTTAAGGATTTAGACCATGTAACTGATTTTAAACTCTTTCTTATGATTATAATAGACCAAATGAGCATTAAAAAACAACAACATAAGCATGAAACACAGAAATCACTAAAATGCTATATATGACTGTGAAATATGGAATTTTTAGAAACTATGGATTTTAAAGAACAAGCAACATGTTTTAATCTATGATTCTACTTAACTACAACACAAGAACATAAGAACACAAGTATTTAAGGTTTAAGCTACTAATACAGTGAAATGCAAAAATTGACTAAAATGGCTTACAATTGCAATCCAGCTTGAAACCAAGAACAAGGACCAAGGACCAACTGAAATACCCTTCCAATTAGCTTCTGAACCCCAAGGCCATCCAAGATTTACCCTGCTCCAGCTTTCTTGATCATCATGGCTGAATTTCTTAATTTTTATCTAATTATGTGATTTTTTTGGTCTTTTTGGTTTTTATCACTAAACTGAGTTTTATGGTTTCTAAAAGCTTTCAGAAGCTTTATAGGAGCTTATATGATCTATTTCAGTCCTATTTATCCACTAAAACAACATAGAAGCAAACTTGAGAAATTGAGCTCTAAAATGGCATAAACTGAATTCGTGCTTAAAACTTGAAATTGATTACTTGAAAACGTTTACAATATACTGAAATGACTTAATACAAGGCTTAAAAAGCTTAAACATAAACTAGGAAATGGAAATTAACTTAAACGACATACATGAACTAAAAATAAACTAGATATCTTTTTACAATGCCTCCCATCCTTTCTTTATAGACTTTAATCTCTTTGTCGACATCTCTGAGTAATTCCCACCACATCTTGACCCTTGATATGGCCAAATTCATCATAATCGTCCATTTGGACTTTTGGCGCCAAAACGTACACAAGCAGATTTTTTCAATTAAAGAATTTTGGTGATATGTGGAGGTGGAGGGGAGAGGTTAGACAACTGGTGTGATGAGGTGGGGGGTTGAGGTGTAAAGGTGAAGTGGTTTCTGGTATTGATGGTGGAAGGGTGGTTTTGGCGGGTTTGTGTGAGAGGGAGAAGGATTTGACTGGGTTTGACTGGGGTCAAACCCTGGTATTTATTTAAGTTGGGATTGGGCCGGGTTATGTTTTGGATTTGGTGGGCTGGGTTTTTAATAGATAGGATTTTTGGGTTGGGTTTTTATTTGTGGGTTATATATATATAAAGGGATCCGTTTGGTTTATGAAATAACAAGGACCATTCTTGTAACTTTTGGATTTTGAGGGGCTGAAGTTGTAACTTTCCCAAAGTATCACAAGGAACCAATCTTGCCATATTATAATAACCCAAGGACCATAAATGCATTTTCTCCAATTTAGAACACCCGGGGACCAAATATGACATTTTTCAAACTTGGGGGACTAAAGTTGTCAATTTGCAATTTTTAATTTTAAAGGATTTCTTTTGACAACTTGTGAATTCCCAAGGACTTTTAATGATATTTTACATGTTTTGAATAACCAGGGACTAGTTTTGACATGTTTTGAAAGTTGAGGGACTGAAACTGCTAATTTTGCAAACTTTGTTTGTTTTTCAATTGTTTTCAAACATTTTGTATTTGAAACTTATAAAACACACTCCTGGGATATTTTCAGTATTTTGATGCATTTCTGAGTGTTTTTGGATGTTTTGGCAGTTCAGATACGACAAAAATGATGAGTATTTACACACTCATCAATCCCCCACACTAAACTATTGCTAGTCCCTAGCAATCTTTTATAAAGTTTTAATGGATTTTATCTCTTTACCAAAAGCCATCACTTCTGGAGTAGCCAAATGTTTCAGTTCAAGTAAGAACTATGGTACACTGATAACCATATGATTTTGAGCAAATCACCAGCTGTAAACGGTTTTGATTTGTCTTTACCAGAAGCCTTTTGCTTCTGGACTAGCCAATGTTTTAGTATGTGATACTTTGGTACAATGATAACCAAATGATTTTGAGCAAACCATCAGCTGTCAACGGGTTTGATTTGTCTTTACCAGAAGCCGTTTGCTTCTGGACTAGCCAACTCTTAGATAAAATAATTATTATCTTTGGTGAGCTGATTACCAATTATGGTGTTCCAATGCCTTTACCACAAGCCATAACCTTGCGGGCTAGCCAAATCTTCACTTATAAAGATATGGTGAGTCGAAAACCATACAATTTTTGGCAAATTGCAAGCCATAAACGGATTTGATATATCTTTACCAAGAGCCGTTTGCTCCTGGATTAGCCAATCCTTATGTGGGTTAGACATGGCGGACTGATAACCATTTATTGCGTTCTAAGTGAGAAAAAATTTTAAAATTTTGGCTAAAATGGGGGTGCTAGATGGTACATTTGATCAAATTCGCTAGAATTCCCCCCCCCCCCACACTTAGAACTGAATATTGCCCTCAATATTCAAAGAACCGGCTGTTAAACCAACACTTAGAACGTGAAAGGGAAATACTGAAGAGCCATTATTTTATATATACACACTTTTTTTTTCTTTTTTTTTCTTTTTTTTTTTTTTTTTTTTTTTTTTTTGACTTTACATACAACATGTGAGGCATCTCCCCCACACTTGGGTGTTAGAAAAGAGAAAGAAGTCAGAGACATGGGTGAAAACCCATGTTGTGGGCTAATGTTTTTGATCACCGCGTCACTAGCTTGACTCGATCCCCGAATTTATTGGTTCATGGGGAAAGTTTGAAGATCCGGGACAACCATGAATGGTATGTCCTCTCCAAAGTAGTGTTTTAACCGATGGCCATTCACTTTGAAATTTGGACCGTCATTTTGAGATAACTCAACGGTACCATATGGATAAACTTTTGTAACAGTGAATGGACCAGACCAACGGGATTTGAGTTTGCCCGAGAAAATCTTTAATCTTGAATTGAAAAGAAGGACTCGATCACCAACGTTAAAAACGCGGTTTTTGATTTTAGAGTCATGAATCTTCTTTGTCTTTTCTTTATAGATCAGAGAGTTCTCGTATGCTTGATCACGCAGTTCATTTAATTCATTCATTTGAACTTTACGGTGATCACCCGCAGTTTGGAGGTCAAAGTTAGCATGTTTCAAGGCCCAGTAGGCTTTGTGCTCTAACTCAATCGGAAGATGACATGCCTTTCCGTACACAAGCTTGTAAGGTGTACACCCGATGGGTGTTTTGTAAGCTGTACGAAAGGCCCATAGTGCATCATCCAATTTATCCGACCAGGATGCACGATTTTCTCCTACAGTCCTTTCCAAGATTCTTTTAATACCCCGATTTGAAACTTCAAGTTGCCCACTTGTTTGTGGGTGATACGCAGTAGAAAGACGGTGAGTTACACCATACTTTTGCATGACTTTATCAAATTTGTCATTGCAAAAATGCGTACCACGATCACTGATTATAGCACGTGGAGTTCCAAAATGGGCAAAAAGAGCTTTCAAGAATTTTACAACTACTCGGGCATCATTAGTGGGTAAAGCTTTTGCTTCAACCCATTTTGACAAATAGTCAACAGCCACGAGAATGTATTTGTTTCCTCGAGATGATGGAAATGGCCCCATAAAGTCAATGCCCCAGACATCAAAGATTTCACAGACTTGAATTGCATTTTGTGGCATTTCATTTCGTTGTGAAATATTTCCGTGACGCTGACAAGCTTCACAAGTTTTGATGAGATCTTGGGCATCCTTATAAATTGTGGGCCAATAAAACCCGGAATCAAACACCTTTTTGGCGGTGTAGTTTGGACTATGATGACCCCCAGTGGGTCCAGCATGGCAAGCTTTGAGAATGTCAATAGCTTCCTGTCCGTAAACACACCGTCGGATGACTTGATCCGCACAGATTTTGAATAAGTAGGGGTCGTCCCAAAAATAATGTTTAACATCCTTGAAGAATTTATTCTTCTGTTGGGTCGACATTCCTTTCACTATGAAGTTACCCGCATGGTAATTTGCGAAGTCAGCAAACCATGGGGTGGTAGAATCTCCCCGAAAAGTAACCGCATTGAGTGTCTCGAGAGGAAATGTTTCATTTATTTCCTTTTTCTCGAAAACATCTTGGTGTGGGTTCTCTAATCGGGATAGATGATCAGCAGCTAGGTTCTCAGCTCCTTTTTTATCACGTATAATGATATCAAATTCTTGCAGGAGGAGAACCCAACGGAGCAGTCTCGGCTTTGCATCTTGTTTTGCAAAGAGATATTTGAGAGCCGAGTGATCCGTATACACTACACATTTCGTCAAGATCCAATATGGCCGAAACTTTTCAAAGGCATACACCACAGCCAATAATTCTTTTTCGGTAGTGGTGTAATGAGTTTGAGCTTCAGTCATGGTTTTACTTGCGTAGTGGATAGGCTGAAAGTGTTTGGCTTTTCGTTGCCCCAGGACTGCACCGATAGCAAAATCACTTGCATCGCACATGAGCTCAAAGGGAAAATCCCAGTCGGGGGCAACTAGAATGGGTGCTTCAGTAAGCTTTTTCTTTAATATTTCAAAAGCTTTGATGCACTCGGGTGAGAAGATAAAAGGAGCATCCTTTTCAAGGAGGTGAGTCATAGGCCGGGCGATTTTGGAAAAATCTTGTATGAATCTACGATAGAAACCGGCATGACCCAAAAAACTCCTAATACCTTTGACGGTAGTGGGATGAGGTAATTTACCAATGACATCAACTTTAGCTCTGTCAACCTCAATCCCATTCTTTGATATCTTATGGCCGAGGACAATGCCCTCTATGACCATAAAATGACTCTTCTCCCAATTTAGACAAAGATTGGTGTCTTTACACCGTTTCAACATGTTTTATAAATTGGAGAGACATGCTTGGAACGAATCCCCAATGACTGAGAAGTCATCCATAAAGACCTCCATTGTTTTACCGATCATGTCGGTAAATATATCCATCATACACCTCTGGAAAGTGCCTGGAGCATTACATAAGCCGAAAGGCATACGTTTATAAGCAAAGGTTCCATAAGGGCATGTGAAGGTAGTCTTTTCTTGATCTTGCGGATCAATGGGAATTTGAAAGTAACCCGAGAAACCGTCAAGGAAACAATAATACTCGTTCCCTGCTAATCTCTCAAGCATCTGATCCATAAAAGGCAGAGGAAAATGGTCTTTACGGGTGGCATCATTTAACTTACGATAGTCAATGCAAACACGCCACCCCGTAACCAATCGAGTTGGAATCAACTCATTTTCATCATTTGTGACAACAGTTATGCCACCCTTTTTTGGAACACAATGAATGGGACTAACCCAAGGACTATCAGAGATGGGATAAATCAATCCTGCATCAAGAAGTTTGAGAACCTCTTGTTTGATAACATCGTGGATTTTAGGATTCACCCTTCTTTGATGTTGGACTGCTGGTTTAAAGTCATCCTCCATTAAAATCTTGTGAGTACAAAATTCAGGGTCGATACCCTTTATGTCGGAGAGTTTCCAAGCAATGGCTTGCTTGTGTGACTTTAAGACCTTTATTAGAGCATTCTTTTCCTCATCACTTAAATCTTTAGCAATAATGACGGGTAATTTATCATCACCCTCCAAAAATGCGTACTCAAGATAAGGCGGTAAGTCTTTGAGTTCGACCTCAGGAAATTCATCAGTTTTCTCAACTGATTTGATTTCCTCATTATGAAGTTCAACGGGAGAGAGAGGAGGAGAATTGTCCTGATTCAACAATTTCTCAAGAAGAAGAATATCTCCCTCCAGATCAATTTCAGCGTTATCAATCCCCTCTAGGAATGAATCACACTTGAGAAAATCATCGATCTCTTCCAAAATGAAATCACTTCTCTCAAACGGAGTGAGAGAAGGGGAAGAGTCGGAAATGATAGGTAAAGAAGATGTGGTGGGATTCCCACTCACAGAATTATTAGAATAACCAAGAAACTCTTGAGAGTACTCCTCTGAAACAATATCAATGACATCGATTCGGTTAACCGATTCAGAATCATAATTTGAGGAGTACCTCGAAGTTTGATCGAGGTTAAAGGTAACAGCTTCATTACCCACACGTAATGTGATTTCATGCTCAAATACATCTATGAGAGCACGGCCCGTTCTTAGGAATCCTCTTCCAAGAATGAGAGGAACCCTAGGATCAGCATCGAAATCAACGACCACAAAGTCAGCTGAAAAATGGAACTTTCCTACTTTCACAAATACGTCCTCAGCAATGCCAAGTGGACGAGATATTGAACGATCTGCAAGCTCAAGAGTCATGCAGGTAGGAGTAAGTTCAGGAAGAGAAAGTTTCTTCCATACTGATTTAGGTATCAGGTTGATGCTTGCACCAAGATCGGCCAAGGCATAGCATTCAACCATTCCTGGAAAGACACAAGGTAGTAGAAATCTTCCAGGATCTCCAAGCTTCTCGGGAAGCTTTTTCAAGATAACTGCTGAGCAGTTCTCATTTAATGGAGTCTTTGCCATTTCAAACAGTTTTTCCTTGTTGCTTAACAAGTGTTTGATTGTGGATGCAAACTTGGGCATCAGAATGATAGCATCCACAAAGCTTATGTCAAAATGTAATTCTTGAAAAATTTGGAAAAATTTATCCATTTGTTGACTAGCTTTTTCGCGGAGCTTTTGCTCATTTAAACGTGATGGGTAGGGAATAGTAGGTTTGGATTTAGGGTTTTCAACCGGGGTTTCAGGATGTTCAAAGACAACTTGAGGTTTAGTTTTGGGTTTCGGGACAACTTGAGGTTGGACATTGTTGGTACCTCCGTTATTAGTAGGAAGTACCTGGTCCTTAGTCACCTCAGGCTTACTTTCCACTACCTTGGGGGAAGAAGAAGAAGTGGTAGTGGAAATAGTGGGTCCCTCATATGAAACACCACTTCGGGTTGTGATCGCCTTAACATCGCCCTTCGGGTTAGCGATCGTGTTGCTCGGAAGTTTTCCTGAGCCCGAAGGTTGATCATTTAAAGATTTTTTAATCTCAGAGATCTGGCTGACCAACAACCTGTTTGTGTCCTCTTGAGCTTTCATAAATTGCCTCAATAACTCATCAGATGATGGTTGTGGGGCTGGAATGGCTTGATGTTGATTAGGGAAATTTTGCATTCGGTTATTTTGATTATAACCTTGATGTTGAAAATTCCCTTGATTTGGATTACCATTTCCTTGAAAATGATTTCCCTGATTGAAATTGGGTCGGTTAAAGTTTCCTTGGTGTTGGAAACCTTGATTCTGTCCAGAATTGAAATTCCCTTGGTTTTGATAACCTTGGTTCATTCGAGGTTGATTTTGGTTCCGGTTTTGCAAATTCTGGTTCTGATTGAAACCGGGTGGTCCTTGGTAGCTGCTAGCTCGGTAACTTGGTTCTATTTGAGGACGGTATTGATTACCTCCCTGATTTGAAGTACCGGCTATAGCATTAACTTCAAAAGGACTACCATCGGTGGCAGTACAATCGTAGTATGCGTGAGGGCCACCACAAGTAATACAGACTTCCACTTTCTTCACTTCAGCATGTGAAGGATTTTGTGTGAAAGTGACTTTCTTTTGGTTTGAGAGAACCAAAGCTTGAATAGCGTCCGTGAGTTTATCAATCTTAGCATCGGTGCTAGAAGTACTCACGGGGGATGAAGTAGAAGGACCAGCACTAGCCTGAGAATGATATGGCTTTGTTCGTGCAGTACGGACCTTAGACTTATTTTCAATAATCGCTAAAGCTTCTTTGATGGTTTTGCTCAAAAAGTTACCTCCAGAGGAGGCATTGAGAGAATCTTGGTCAGATTGGCTCACACCATTATAGAAAGTGTCGATTTGCATCAACTCGGTGAAACCATGGTGAGGACATTTACGAAGCAATTCTTTGAAACGATCCCACGCGTCACTAAATGATTCATCAAATCTTTGTGTGAATTTGATGATTTCATTTTTAAGACTTGTTGTTCTAGACGGTGGAAAGAATTCGTTTACAAACTTTGTAACTAAGTCCTCCCATGTCTCAATTGAACGAGGGGGTTGTTTTTCAAGCCATATCCAGGCTTGTCCCTCGAGAGAAAATGGGAATAGAAGAAGTTTGATTGAGTTAGAAGGGATGTTCTTGTATTTGATGGTAGATGTAATCTTGTTAAACCATCGAATGTGAGCATGAGGATCATCCCTCTCAAAACCGTAGAATTGGCTTGAGGTTACAAGATTCAGTAACCCGGTTTTGAGCTCAAAACTCTCAGCTACAATAGCTGGAACAACAATGGCATCTCCATAACCCTCGATGGGTGCTTGGAGAAGCTCATTCATCGGCAAATCTTCCATGATGACAGTGTCAGTACGTACCTCAGATACGATTGATGGGGCAGAACGTCTACGACGTCTTCGAGGTATGTTTCCAAGCTCACGGAGAGGGCTTGATGACCTAGAAGAACGAGTGCGCATGCACTAAGACGAGTCTAAGAATCCTTTATAGTGGAGGAAACTCAGAAAAGGGGTAAGAAGATTCTTTTTGGATTTTATTTGTTTTTGAAAAGTGAAGATGAAAACAAAAAATTTCAATTAAAATCAAGATCGAGAAAAAACACAAGTGAACTTAAACCAATAATCAACAGGCGTACGGTAGCTCTCTAAAAGATAAACGCACAGAGTGGCGGAGAAGCAGAGGTGGGCAATTAAATGCTCCTTAAAAACCCGCTTCTTTCAGTCCGACAATTTAATGTCAGACTGTCCTTAAACCTCCGTTATAGTTTGTTTATCAATCAAAGGTGAGCTGATATTCACAAGTGATACAAAGGCAAGTTTTAAATCTTTGGTTTGGGAACTTATTATGGTCGTACCCCCAGTTAGGTAGTACTCTGTCTTGGTTCTCGATGGTAATTTTTATTGTTGTTATTTATTAAGCAAAGAAAACGGAAAATATTTTTGATGTTTTTATTTTTTATATGATAATATATATAGAAAAGAAAAGAAAAATATTTTTGTTTTTTATATGGCTTAGGGAAGATTGAAATACGATATTTTTGGTACTCGATCCGTTAAATGAATTAACTTCACGAGCGTTTTGCTTTATATATGATGAATATACAAGAGATAGAAGATATACACAGATTGGGTTTCAAAAACACGATACTGCAAAACGTTTAAAACACGCAGCACACCTCCCCGGCAGCGGCGCCAAAATTTGATTGCTCCTAAAACAGTCAACTTAAATCAACCACGGATGTGGTCAAATAAAGTCAAACCAATTGAAGACAACTAACCAAGGGTATAGTGTTTTCCCGGGTCGTTATATCCCAGCGAAGCGTGAAATTGTGCTTAGAACGATTTGTGATCAAGTGCTATTGAAATGGAAAAGGGGTTTTGAATTATTAAACTAAGGAAATAAAAAGAGAATAGCTTAAAACAAGCTATGGAAATAAATAAAGGGAACCAAATTACTTAAAACGTCTAAAAATCTAAAAACGTACGTTTAAATTTAAATAAACGTAAACGTACAAAATAAAAAGTGAGATTTGATAAATAAAAGGCCTACGAATATGAAAATTATATTTTTACAATCCTAATAATAAAAGAAAATTATTGGAAAAAGAAAATTATTTATTTGACTTATTAATTAAATATTATTAATTAAAAACTATTTTATAATTATTTAAACTTAATTAAAATTCTAATAAATACTAAGGGATCAAAGAAAAATCTGAAATTTTTTATATAAATACTCTAAGGTGACAAGAAGATAAGAAAATTATAAAAATGAAATTTCCTTAATTAAAATTTAAAATGATAAATTCTATTAAATAGAAGCTATCACTATTTTTCTATTTTTGATTTTCTTAAGGTCTAAAAATATAATTATATTTTTCCTAGATTAAAAATGACAAAAGAAAATTATGAAAATTGGATTTATATTTTTCTGATTATTATTTTATTTATTATGATTTAATTACTATTTTAAGTTAATTAAAAAGATTAAAAATAACAAATAACTTAGGAAAAATATGAAAAATTTAGGTTAAGTCTAAATTAATATTTAAAAGATAAGAAAAATAGAAGTGGAACTTATCTAAGGCTAATAGGCTGATTTGGGCTAATAAGCAGTTTGCTTATAAGTACAAAATAAGCTAAAAAGCAATAAAAGTTGCCAAAAGTTCAGGAACAGATTAATATACTAAAATAAACACAAAACAACTGAAAAACACAAATAAGCACAAGAGATTAAGCAAGTTAAGCACTTGACTAATGCAAATTCAAAACAGAAAAATCAAGAAATGGGGCCAACTTGCAGGGCAATTTAAGCAGTCAATAAGCTATAGAAAAGCAACCTAATGGGGGCAAAAGCTTCACAACACTACTGAGTATCCTAAAAACTAAAAAGCCCTATCACAATCACCCCAATTGAAGTCCAATTTTACCCTAGATCAGATGCTCAGAACTGAAATAAACCTAATGTTTTTGACTTTTTGATTATGAACTAGGTTGACTTATATGAACTTTGGATCAATCCTATTGACTGATTATGATGTATTAAGGTGTAATGAACCTAGATTGAGTAAGTTTAACAACTTATGTAGCCAAAATCATGATCATGGATTCTAAATTCCTCACAGTGAACACACAAGATCAAATCAAAGGTCACTTTGACTTTTTATCAAATAAGGATTGGATTTTATTGTTTCTCTGAGTTATTTGGACCTAGTGTGGCATACATCAAACAAGAACAATGGCACATTCAACCTCTAACACAGATTTCTCAGCAAAACCAAACATTCCTTATAAGCACTGATTTGTAATTTTCAAAGGATCTCAAGGATTTAGACCATGTAACTGATTTTAAACTCTTTCTTATGATTATAATAGACCAAATGAGCATTAAAAAACAACAACATAAGCATGAAACACAGAAATCACTAAAATGCTATATATGACTATGAAATATGGAATTTTTAGAAACTATGGATTTTAAAGAACAAGCAACATGTTTTAATCTATGATTCTACTTAACTACAACACAAGAACATAAGAACACAAGTATTTAAGGTTTAAGCTACTAATACAGTGAAATGCAAAAATTGACTAAAATGGCTTACAACTGCAATCCAGCTTGAAACCAAGAACAAGGACCAAGGACCAACTGAAATACCCTTCCAATTAGCTTCTGAACCCCAAGGCCATCCAAGATTTACCCTACTCCAGCTTTCTTGATCATCATGGCTGAATTTCTTAATTTTTATCTAATTATGTGATTTTTTTGGTCTTTTTGGTTTTTATCACTAAACTGAGTTTTATGGTTTCTAAAAGCTTTCAGAAGCTTTATAGGAGCTTATATGATCTATTTCAGTCCTATTTATCCACTAAAACAACATAGAAGCAAACTTGAGAAATTGAGCTCTAAAATGGCATAAACTGAATTCGTGCTTAAAACTTGAAATTGATTACTTGAAAACGTTTACAATATACTGAAATGACTTAATACAAGGCTTAAAAAGCTTAAACATAAACTAGGAAATGGAAATTAACTTAAACGACATACATGAACTAAAAATAAACTAGATATCTTTTTACAATGCCTCCCATCCTTTCTTTATAGACTTTAATCTCTTTGTCGACATCTCTGAGTAATTCCCACCACATCTTGACCCTTGATATGGCCAAATTCATCATAATCGTCCATTTGGACTTTTGGCGCCAAAACGTACACAAGCAGGTTTTTTCAATTAAAGAATTTTGGTGATATGTGGAGGTGGAGGGGAGAGGTTAGACAACTGGTGTGATGAGGTGGGGGGTTGAGGTGTAAAGGTGAAGTGGTTTCTGGTATTGATGGTGGAAGGGTGGTTTTGGCGGGTTTGTGTGAGAGGGAGAAGGATTTGACTGGGTTTGACTGGGGTCAAACCCTGGTATTTATTTAAGTTGGGATTGGGCCGGGTTATGTTTTGGATTGGGTGGGCTGGGTTTTTAATAGATAGGATTTTTGGGTTGGGTTTTTATTTGTGGGTTATATATATATAAAGGGATCCGTTTGGTTTATGAAATAACAAGGACCATTCTTGTAACTTTTGGATTTTGAGGGGCTGAAGTTGTAACTTTCCCAAAGTATCACAAGGAACCAATCTTGCCATATTATAATAACCCAAGGACCATAAATGCATTTTCTCCAATTTAGAACACCCGGGGACCAAATATGACATTTTTCAAACTTGGGGGACTAAAGTTGTCAATTTGCAATTTTTAATTTTAAAGGATTTCTTTTGACAACTTGTGAATTCCCAAGGACTTTTAATGATATTTTACATGTTTTGAATAACCAGGGACTAGTTTTGACATGTTTTGAAAGTTGAGGGACTGAAACTGCCAATTTTGCAAACTTTGTTTGTTTTTCAATTGTTTTCAAACATTTTGTATTTGAAACTTATAAAACACACTCCTGGGATATTTTCAGTATTTTGATGCATTTCTGAGTGTTTTTGGATGTTTTGGCAGTTCAGATACGACAAAAATGATGAGTATTTACACACTCATCAATGACCTATCGAATAAATTGCTCAATCTAATTCTCTATAATCCTAAGTAATAAGCTGTAAAAATAAGCTCACTTGATAAGCTCTTAAAATACCTTTTACAACCTAAAAGTGTATCGCTATCGAAAACAGTTTTAAAACTAAATATATATACGAGTGGGCTTTAAAGCCCACTAAGCTCATAATAAGCCATATCGAATAAGCAGTCCAATAAGCACTTTGATTATGTTAATAAGACCATGTTATAAGCCCAAAGCCAAGCCCAAAACATTTTAAAACCCAATGGATCGTTAATTCTTAATGGGCCTGTTTTAAATTCTTTAAAGCCCATTAAGCTCATAATAAGCTCTTTTTAAGTAATAAGCAGTTTTCTAAACTTAAATAAGCTATTGGAGACTTAAGAAACTTTCGAAAAGTTTAATCTATAAGTTTTGTGATTTTTGGACTTAAAATGCAAAATATATTACAAATCGGGTATAAATTGTAACTTTCACAAAAACTATTGTCAAACTGTCATTTTTAAAACTTATGGGTAGAAATTGAATATACAGTAAAAGGAAGCCATAAAATGTCATATTGGAACATTTTGGACTAAAAGTTGAAATATTTTCTAACCAAGGACTAACGGTGCAAAAGTTTCACCGTTAGGGTTAAAAGTGTAAATTTCATATAATTTCAGGGACCATTAAGTAACTTCATTTTTTATATATTTCCATTATATGTTTTATACATTTTCATTCATAAAGAGGCATTTATACATTTCATATGATATATTCAAATTACGATACGTTATTATATATTTATATAACGAGAATTCTAACGAATGACATAACGTATCATTCACCAACATTCGAGGAAACGATATTTATGGATTCAATAACATAAAAACAAGATAATATTATATATAATATTATTTTTGAACTTTAAGCATTTTAAGCATATCATCCGTTCTCATCACGGATCAATTCGTTATCCGATACAAATTTCCACAATCATTATTCGTATTAAACCAAGCCAAAACTATCGTAATCTCAGACTTCCTTATTATTCAGGTCGTGTGTTGGAGTCGTTCCCATAATACGTTTGATTTCACATTATCTTTGCCACTACATTCAAGGTGAGCTCATAGTCCCACTTTTATCTTTTACATACTTTCAAATACGTGGGGAGATACATGCTACAAAACAGAACACAAGTATTTTCTGTATGCTATACCTGATTGATATTGCCTAAGTTACCACTACTATTGTCATTATTACAAGTCCCTCCCATCATGAGCCATTAACCACTTACGAGTGGATGCGAATATAGTGAACAGATCTGTTCGAGGCTGACTGCCTATTTGAACTACCCAGAAGATGGTCTTAGTTGCTAGCTGGGTTAGTCAAATGCACTTTATTTGAAGGAAATATGTAGACGGCAATCTCCTATTAAGGGCCATAACTCACACCATTAATTTGGGTTGTTCATACCGTTTCGGTGGTACTGTTAAGGTTTGAGTGTCATGAGGCTTAGGGCAATATATCGAACTGCAATATTACTATTTCAAAATAATTGTATTTCTATGCAATTATAGACTTGTGTTCAAACTGATTTCAATTTCAAACACTATGAATTCACTCAACAATTTTGTTGACTTTTAGCATGTTTATCTCAGGTAATTAACGGGGCATTCAAGGCATGGAGTGGGCAAATAAACTGATGGTTTTTGGTGTCAAACAAATTCTATCATTCATTTCAAACTACTATATCTTTTGTAGAATATTAAACGTTAAAATTTCCTTTTTGTATCTGAATTATTAAATGAATGATAATAACTTTCAAAACGCCTCTTTTGAGTCGTTTTCTATGATTATGACTATGATCCTTCCAGTAATACCCTGATTAAGTCTTTCGCTGTTAACTTGAAATTTAGGGGGTGTTACATGGTGGATGAAAAGATGAACTAGAACACAAATCACCCAAGATACCACCATCAAAACCCTAACTATAGAAGCCCTTAACTAAATATTTATTTCAAACACTTAACCCAAGCTACCAAGAACAAAAAGTACACCCTTCAACACCTTGAGAGCTGTCAATTTTAGAGAGATAGAGGAGGAGAGTATGAGTATTTTTGTGTGTGTGAGACTGCAACTAGTGGACTTTGTTTATATAGTCATCTTTGAGAGCATGGAACCAAATCAAGATCAAGGAAGTACTCCTAAGTTCCTAGCCAAGATTAGAAAGATTTGGTATGGGGCGGGGGTGGTCCATCCGTGGCGTCATAGGTGTAAGAAGTGGGGAGGGGGTTTGGTTGGCTTATTAGATGACTTTATGAAGTGTAAGTACTTATATTTGGCTTATTTGCACATGGTTTTGGGTATATTTGGCCTATGGCCAGTTTTAGTAGTGGGGAGGGGAGGGAAATTTTAATTTTTGAACTTATATTAAGTGTATGTGTGTATAAGTTACAAAGGTTGTGAGTTGGTTGAGTATTTGCATGCATGCATGAGCTAAAATGCGAAATGTACGCGTTTTAGGTAAAACTTGAAAATTAAAATGTGTAGACTAATAGAATATGGTTGTAAGAGTCATATGACATGTATTTGAGGTAGACTCAATTTAGTCTAGTGTCGGTTTTCGTTTACGGCAGTTTTCCGTTTTACGCGATTTAACCTAACGGTTATACGTAAAAGTAAATATGTAATTATTCAAAGGACATAATTTTGATTTTATGGGCAAGTAATGACCTGGGAAAATACGAGTTGTCACATTCCAGGTGGAAGATCAACTAAGTCCCAAACTTCGTTGTCTTTCATGGACTGCATTTCTGCATTCATCATCTCTAGCCATTTCTTAGATTTCGAAACTCCACGTTCTCTTAGTAATTAGGAGGTTCATTATGATATCTTAATTCTAGTTCTTTTAATCTATCTAATAACCAAATCTCTCAGGCTGAGAGACTCTACCATATCTACGAAGTGTAGGTGCAACATGGTCCACTTGATTAGTAGGGGCAACTTCCTCTACAATCGGCTCAAAATCACGCAATATATTAGAACTAGTAAAAGGCGTATCAGCTTATGTTTTATATTGCTCCCATTTGCTTCTTGAAGTAAATATTCTTCCTCCAAGAATTCAGCATTGCGAGCAACAAACACTTTGTTTTCCAATGGATAGTAGAATTACTATCCAAAAGTTTCCTTAGGGTATCCCACAAATATACATCTAATGGATCAGGATTCAAGCTTGTTGGGAGTATCACACTTCTCTAAAGCTTCACTCCCCCATACCTTTAGTTACGAAAACTTTGGACTCTTCTCATGCCACAACTCATATGCATGCAACACTCTCGAGAGCATATCCCCAGAAGGAGAATGACATGTTAATTAGATTCATCATAAATCGAACCATATCTAATAGACTTCGATTACTCCTCTCAGATACACCATTATGTTGTGGTGTATAGGGTGGCGTGGATTGGGAGATGATCCCACATTCCACAAGATGATCCAGAAACTCTTGACTCAGGCATTCACCACCACGATCTGATCACAATGCTTTAATGGTCTTTCCAAGTTGATTCTCCACTTCACGTTGATAAGCCTTGAAAGTTTCAGAAATTTCATGCTTATGTTTGATCAAATAAACATAACCATATCTACTATAGTCATCCGTGAAGGTAAAAAACAATAGTCACCATTTCGTGTAACAAATCTAAAAAGGCCACATACATTTGTATGTATAAGTCATAACATATCATTAACTCTTTCTTCTAAACTAGAGAATGGAGTTTTTGTTATCTTTTCACCTAAACATTGCTCGCATGTATCGAAAGTTCATATCCGATTAATTCAAGAATTCTATCACTTTGGAGTTTCATGCATTGCTTGTTAATGTGATCAAGACGACAATGCTACAAATATGTTTATATATATAGAATTAATAAATTTAAGGGTTAATTAATTTGTATCATGACTAAACATTAAGGTATGTAAAATTATTAAGTTTGTTAGTTTAGGGGTTTAGGTTCTCACAAATCAAACATTGAGTGGGTGGTTTGGATATTTAACATAGATTACTATTCATTTATAGTAACTTTTGATAAATGTTAATATGTAAATAGGAAAGGGAACACCCGAACCGTTCTTTTCGTTAATATCGATTATTTTTTTTTTTTTTTTTTTTTTTTTTTTTATTATTATTATTTTAAGAACGACAGTTTTTTTTACACCTATAACACCTATCTTAGAAATGCTTTCAGCGAGGCTTGAACTTACAACCTCTAGGTTGGTATGGAAGTCACATACCACTAGACTAAATGCCTTGGGTTTAATATCAACATTATATTGACATTTACCGAGCATAACTCCGATCACTTTTGTTACGCATAATATTGACACTTTGATCACCGTAGCACTAGCACGGGTATTATATATGATAGTTATGGTTTAACGATTTAAGTTTTGTGTCGTCTTCTTTTTTTTTTTTTTTTTTTTTTTTTTTTTTTTTTTTTTTTAATTTCCAATATCTGTAAACGAGCAACTTATGGTTTAACAATTTAAGTTATTATTTATTTATTTATTATTATATTTTTTTTGGCAATAATGTTTTTATCTTTGACGACTTTGTTTGATAATTAACTACTTCACGCTTTTGTGCTACATTTTTACACTTAACTTTAAATATTCGTTCGATAATAACCCTCAAGTTTAAATGCCCCTTTAGTTAAAACATGTAACTTAAAATGATGATTTAATTATACCAATAACTATATTTAGGAAGGTTGATTTTATATGTTATCGGCTCGAACAAAAAAAAAACTAGATCATAACTAGCAAAGTTTAACAAGTCCGCTTGATCCGAATTCGCGAAAACCCAATAAGCAAAGAAGCAAAAGCTGCCAAAGATCGGTATATCCTGGGGTGACTTAGTTCGTTGTGAGAAAAGTATTAATCATGCTCACGAGGTACATGTTTTTTACCGCCATGACCATTCACCCATGACATATATAGATGTCCGTTATAATTTGGTTCAGATACCTGTTTGGGTTGGTACATGTACCCGTCATTTTGAGTTGGGTTCGAGTTGGTACAAAAGTTTACCCGCGCCATGAGCACGGTTACTAATTTTTAACTACATGAACCTACTAGCCCGTAAGCACTAGCTAATCGTAATGATTTAAAATTGGGTTCGAGTTGGTACAAAATATGACTTAAAATTGGAGATAAAATGTGATAAAAGATTTAAGAGTTTTAACTAAAGAGTCATTAAAGCTATCAGGTTTAATTAAATGGTCAAATAAAGTTAAAATTTAAAACACAGACACAAATTGTTAAGTGGTTAAAAAAAAATTTGACTTATTAAAAAGTTACACCCTTATTTTATAAAAGATAAAAACTCTATAAAACAATGCACATACTAGTAGATAGATATGGCCCAAGTGTGATTGAGGGTTTGGGTGCATTAGGGTTTTCATTATATATTTGCCTCTATATGAATAAAACGTATAACATACAGGGTTTTCGTTATCTAACACATACAACGTATAGCGAACTATATATTACTATATATATAATGCGCCATTTAAAACGGCGCCGTTTTTGCCGTTTTGTCGCTGGGCCGTTTTTGTCCCAGCCCACTTGCATTCTCCGGCCTGTTTCTTCAGCCCGTTCCACTCTTCTTTTATCTGTGTTAATAATATCCTGAATCCTCTAGAACCGAGGCGATCTAATATGCTGGATCCTCTAGAACCGATCTAACATCAACCCTCTAGAACTTTACCAGGTAAAACTTTTACGCTTTTGGGTTTAATTTTGTTGTACTTACCCCACTCTCCTTCTCCAGCCCACTCTCCTTCTGTTCTTAACAATCATAGCTTAAAGATGGAGATGAAAGGGATGCATATTGCAAAGAAGAGTATTATAAATCGCATGTTTCAGGTTAGTTATCAGTTTTAGCATTTTGATTTTGATATACACTTTACTTTTAATTTAGGGTTTTGTTATAATTAGGGTTTTGTTATAATTTGGGGGTTTTGCTAATTTCAGGTTTATTTATAAATTTTAGGTGTTTTGTAGCCGACTACACACACCGGCTCTCTTTCCCACGCACCAACTGGTACTACAATTTCATTTCTACAGTTGTTAAGGTTTGATGTTTTGCCGGCTGAAGATTGTTGTTTTATGTTTGTGTTTCTTATGTTTTTGAGAACATTTTATGCACTTGCTGATTTTAGGTAATAAGTATGATAATGTGATCTGATATATGGTTTTAACGACAAGGATATGGGCGATTTACAAGGAAGCCATTGATACTCTGATTTTGTTGATAAAGTGGTTCTTGACAACGTTCGGCCTCATAGAGGTATGGCATTTACTCACAACTCAGCTTTACATGTCAAAGCCACTTATATAATGGGGTTGCTATAATCATATTGGTTGTTCACCTTTCCTACACCTTTTACACTTATTCAGATGGTCGCGCGTTGGTGCTTCACATCATGGAGACTATGGATTTAATGGTGCACTATAGAAAAAATGTATGCTATAACACGATGACTAACACAAGGGTCAATGACATGCTTGGAGGGTGTTTGTTACAGCTTATTTTTGGACTTATAACATCAATGCCTCCACCTCACAATGCTCTTAAATTATGCATGTATGATAAAACTAAAGAACACTATTTAAAAAATGAAGGAACCTGTTCACAGTAAGTGCGATCATGTTTAATTGATGCATATAACGTGTTCTTGATACTTTATATTTATTCTTTTAATTTCTGTAACACCCCAACCCGGCAAGGGTAAAGATATCACAACAATGGCTTCATATCAGATTACAAGCATTAAATCCAAACATCATAAGTCCATAGCATATATGGTCAAAGGAAATAAGTCAACACAACTTATGTCCAAAACAGAAATAACCGAAGTACATAATCCAAAATGCCTAAACAATGGCATAACAGAAACAGAATCCGAAATGTCATAACAAGAATACTAAGGTCTAAGCTTCACACAGTTGCTCTCATCCCCAAGCTAAAACCCAGATCCAAGCTTAAATACCTGCCGTACATGAAAAGAAAACGTACGGCTGAGCTTAAAAAGCCCAGTGAACAGATACATATACAAAGCAATAATAATGACATAGAACTGAAATATGGTGCGTGGGGAAAAGTCATGAGGTATAAACAAGAAACATAAAATAAAAGAAGAATAGGATAGTCATCCACCACGAGCCCAGAACAGAACAGATAATAACCATCATAATCCAGAGGGGATGCCTCTTAAGTAACCAGATAATATGAGGGGTGTCCTCATGTATCAAATGGAGTGATCAGCTCCCAGATAAATGTGAAAGGCGTGTATAGCACACAAGCACCAGTCACCAGAACAGATATCACATATATAATTAAAATCCACTAACAGAACAGATCTAGGATGCATCCATACGCCCCCCAGAAACATATATAATCATAATCAAAATAATGCGCATATCATAATCAGAATGGGGACGTGGCGGAACATCACTCTACCGCCCTAGAGTCATGCCATTGGTGCATCAATGACACGGACATGGAACCCCCATGCCTAGTGAAAATGGCTCGGGTATCAAACTAAGAGTCAGATATCAGATCATAATCAGAGGGTCATATATCAAAGGTCAAATCAGATGGTCCATAATAGATGGTTCATAAACAGATATATCAGATTAAATACCAAAGGTCCAAATCAAAGTGTAATTAGAAAGGTTCATAGTAAAAGGGATCATAGCAATGGTTTTGGAAAACTTAAACGAATCAGAATCAGAATCATAACCATGAGATAGGACACCCTTACTGAAAAAGGGCAGAGTATCTGTACCTTATTGCAAGCAAAATAAAACCAGAAATAGCAAACACTGACAAGCTCAGGATCTCTCCTTCTTCACACCTAAGAGAGTAGAAGAGTATTACAATAGGTTTTAACTGACTTTCCATTTTAAGTAAC
The DNA here is from genome assembly GCA_021014915.2 of Artemisia tridentata subsp. tridentata. NCBI lineage: Eukaryota > Viridiplantae > Streptophyta > Magnoliopsida > Asterales > Asteraceae > Artemisia > Artemisia tridentata. The sequence goes on from CP139503.1 coordinate 56,792,462, forward strand.
TTTCCCTTTTTAGCAGTTTTCCGGATTTAGTAAGTTCCTTATTTGGTTGGCAGAATTACTCATTTTATCAGATTTTACTTAGTTATAGATTCACGTATTCTCAATAATAGCTTTACGTATTTTTAGGGTTTTAGTTTTAGAATTAAATATACGTTAAGGGTCAATTTGAAAATATACTTAAAGTATAAGGTTTTAGAAGTAAATATCACAATTTATCTTTTAGCAAGATTAACCCTTTAATTACATATGTTACTCATATAACCCTCGTAGTTTAATGATTTACGATTTAACCCTCAAGTTTAAGAATTTACAAAACATAACCTTCACTTTAATGAATTAAATCGAATACCCTTTACAATGATCTTATTTACATGGCAACCCTTTACCTTTCCAAATTACCGAAATAACCCATGCTTTATATGGTGTACGAAATAGTCCACGACTTTACATTATTTACACATTTAGTCCTTCAATAGAATAATTTACAATTCGGTTCACAAATATTATATATTTACAATATAAGTCCATTTAATACTCAAAGTTACACATCAAGTCCCTCATAACATATTTATACGAATGACTACATGTTTCCCAAAATTACAAAACAAGCCCTTTTAGTTTAAATAAATTTCATTCGGTTTATAAACTTTCATGATTTTACCATTTTAAATCTTCAAAATCGTATACTTACACAAAAGACCCTTCATCTCTGATTTTATTCACGTTTTACCCAGTTAAATACACTTTACAAAACTGACCCATAAGTTCCAGAAATTACGAATTACACCCTATAGTTTTCAAAATGTTCCAATCGTATATAAACTAAATTCGAAAACCCTAATTTACATAGCAACCATGAACTAATCATTATCAATCATTGGACCTATCATTTTTACTGTATTAATTAATCCAGAAACACATCCAAACTCAACCCTAATCGAAGTTAGGGTTTTCACAAAATCGATCCAACCCTTTTTCCATTAAGCGATAGAACAAAAATTAAACCACAATCATATTCAGATTCAAATATTCAGATTCTCATTTTTCCCAGGCTACTTAGATCGAATAGAGACCAGAAAAATTTATCATAACATCCAGAAAAATTTGCATATCATATTTTGAATTCTATACGTATTTTATGCATTTTAATTCAAACGATTTGATTAAGATTGCATGGATCGAAACTTACATTTTATATACGACTTATAGGATGTAGAGAACATGAGAAAATTACCAAATCGAATTTAGAACACGTGGTAAGGCTGTACGAATTTTAGTCCTTCGGATGTATTGCTCGACTAGAAAGAATTTCCCACGACCAACCGAGCGATCTACAAATCTTGTAGATATTTTTCCCAGGTCATATATCATATGAGGATCAAGAGAAAAATGAAAAACGAAATTAACAAGAGTCGAACGAATTTATTTGGGAATTACCTTCGGATTGTAATTAGCGAACAAGAATATGAGCTAGCGATCAAATGAAAGACTCCCACGACCTAAACCCAATTTTCTTAGCTTCCTTAAATCACGTACAACACCAGAAAAATAATCTTGGACCTCCAGAAATTCGTATGGTGAAATGGCGGATTTATTTGTGTGTTTTCTCTTATGCGGCTATAAAGAAATTAGGGTTTGGTGAAACTTATCTTATTTAGAGGAATGGGAGCGTCAAGGGGAGGGGTTTCAGCTCCATAAATCATGGAAAATATTCAAGGCCCATCATTGTGATTTAATTTTCCCTTAAATGTCATTTATTTGCTTTTTAAGATCTAATTAATTGATTTTTATCCTAATCGGTTCAAACAAGGGCAATTTGGTAATTTCGTAACTTTTATAAATATTAATCAAGTTGTTAAAATTATTTTATATCATGTCTTGTTCTTTTCCAGAAGTTTGGGATCGATTCGGTGCATTATAAGCTTTTAATTAATTTTATACTTTGTAGGGGTAAAATGGTCATTTTACACGTTTTGGATTTTTAGGTGTTACAACTTCTTCCCCTCTAACAGAAAAATTTCGTCCTCGAAATTTGCAAAAAGGTACAGATGAAATGAAACAGAAGACAAGACAAAGACATACCAGATCAGAATACAAAGTGAGGATAACTAGCACGAATCGATTCTTCAGTCTCCCAGGTAGCCTCGCGCTCTGGGTGATTCTTCCAAAGAACTTTTACGAATGGAATGACTTTATTCCTCATGACCCGCTCTTGCCGGTCCAGAATAGCCTCCGGCTCTTCGGATAAAGACATATCCGGCTGAATCTGATCAAGTGGATAAGACACCACATGCAACGGGTGATAGTTGTATCCCCTCAGAAGAGATACATGGAAAACATTATGCACATGAGATAGCTGAGGAGGTAGAGCCAGACGATAAGAGACCTCCCCAATACGATCCAGAATTTCAAAGGGACCAATAAACCGAGGACTCAACTTGCCCTTAATTCCAAAACGCTTAACACCTCGGAAAGGAGATACTTTCAGAAATACTCGATCACCAACATTAAACTCTAGGTCACGACGGTGCTTGTCAGCATAGCTCTTCTGACGAGCACGGGCCTCCTTTAACTTTTCCCTAGCAACGGCTACCTTTTCGTTGGTGTCCTGAACCAACTCCGGACCCTCAATAATACGTTCCCCCACTTCGTTCCAACAAACCGGCGCTCTACACTTGCGCCCATATAACATCTCGAAGGGAGCCATCCGAATACTGGCGTGCCAGCTGTTATTATACGAAAACTCCACCAAACATAAATACTCATCCCAGCTACCGGTCCATTCCAAAGCACAAGATCGCAACATATCTTCCAAAGTCTGAATGGTCCTCTCCGATTGACCATCAGTTTGGGGATGAAAAGCGGTACTAAACTTAAGGCGAGCGCCCCAAGCCTTATGAAGTCCCTTCCAGAAACGTGAAGTGAAACGAGGATCACGATCAGAAACGATAGATGAAGGCATACCATGCAATCTGACAATCTCCTGCTGAAAGATTTCCGCCAACTTACTGATACTATAGGTCATACGGATGGGTAAGAAATGAGCAGATTTAGTTAGCCGATCGACGACCACCCAAATCGCATCATGTCTTTTACGAGTCAAGGGCAGACCAGAAACGAAATCCATGGAAATCTCATCCCACTTCCAAGTAGGAATCTCCAGAGGCTGCAACAGACCACTAGCCCGCTGATGCTCAATCTTAACTTGCTGGCAGGTCATACATCTAGCAACAAATAATGCCACATCTTGCTTCATACCATTCCACCAGAAGTGCTGCTTTAGATCCCGATACATCTTGGTAGAACCAGGATGTATAGAGAAAGGAGAACTGTGAGCCTCAGTCAACACCGCCTCACGCAAATCAGAATCATTAGGCACGCATAAACGATCCTCATACCAGACAACTCCATTATCATCAACCCTAAACTCAGTTTGCTTACCCTCTTCAACATTTTGAACAATAGCCCAGAGTTCACCATCATCTTTCTGAGCCTCTTTAATACGCAACATCAGATTAGACTCAATTTTCAAGCTAGCCCAGTAACCAACGTCACGCCGAACACACAACTCGACATCCAAACGCTCCAAATCCTTAAGAACATGAGAATCAATCTCCAAGCTAGCAATCATCCCAGACTTACGACTAAGTGCATCAGCAACTACATTAGCCTTGCCTGGGTGGTACTGGATGTTCGTGTCGTAATCTTTTAGAAGCTCTAACCATCTCCTCTGCCTCATATTGAGCTCCTTCTGAGTAAAAATGTATTTGAGACTCTTGTGATCGGTGAAGATATCACACGATTCACCATACAAGTAATGTCTCCAGATTTTTAATGCAAAAACAACCGCGGCTAATTCCAGATCATGAGTTGGGTAATTTTCTTCATAGGGTTTTAATTGCCGAGAAGCATAGGCAATCACCTTGCCGTGTTGCATAAGCACGCAGCCTAAACCCTTCTTAGACGCATCGCTATAAATCTGGAAACCTCCAGAACCAGAAGGTAAGGTCAGAATAGGTGCGGACACTAATCGCCTTTTTAATTCCTCAAAACTCTGCTCACGCTCATCAGTCCATACAAACTTTTCACCCTTCCTCATCAACTGAGTCAAAGGCAAAGCCAACTTAGAAAACCCTTCAACAAAACGCCGGTAATAACCAGCTAATCCCAGAAAACTCCGAATTTCAGTCACCGTGGTAGGTCTCGGCCACTTAGTGATAGCCTCAACCTTAGCAGGATCCATGGTGATACCCTCTGCAGACACGATATGACCAAGGAAAGCGACTTGGTTAAGCCAGAATTCGCACTTAGAGAATTTCGCGAATAACTTCTGCTGTCTCAGAATACCCAGAACAATACGCAAATGCTGCTCGTGCTCCTCAGACGATTTAGAATACACCAAAATATCATCAATAAAAACAATGACGAACTTATCGAGGAATTCATGAAAGATCCGGTTCATCAAATCCATAAACACAGCAGGAGCATTTGTTAGGCCAAACGGCATAACCAGAAACTCATAGTGTCCATAGCGAGTACGGAAAGCAGTCTTAGAAACATCCTGCTCTTTAACTCGCAATTGGTGATAACCAGATCGCAAGTCGATTTTAGAGAACACCTTGGCTCCTTGTAATTGATCAAACAAGTCATCAATGCGAGGAAGCGGATAACGGTTACGAATGGTAATGCGATTTAACTCGCGATAATCAATGCACAACCGCATAGACCCATCCTTCTTCTTCACAAAAAGAACCGGAGCACCCCAGGGCGAAACACTAGGTCGAATAAAACCGTTCTCTAAAAGTTCTTCCAATTGCTCCTTTAATTCCTTTAACTCAACAGGCGCCATCCGGTACGGAGCCTTAGAGATAGGTTCGGCACCGGGAATCAGATCAATAGAAAATTCAACTTCTCTAGCCGGAGGAAGGCCAGGAAGTTCATCAGGGAAAACATCAGCAAACTCCCGAACAATGGGAACGCTATCAACATCAGGACTTTCTACGGATGAATCTTTAACAGAAGCCAAATAGCCTTGGCAACCATGAGATATCAGAGTTCGTGCTTTCATGGCAGAAATAATCTTAACGGATTTCAGAGGCTGGGAACCATGATAAATGAAATCAGGATGATGAATATCGCCGAAGATCACCTTGCGGGCATAACAATCGATGGTAGCCTTATGATCAGCCAACCAATCCATGCCCAGAATCGCATCAAAATCGGTCATATTAATGGGAAGCAGATTTGCAGGACGAACACGATCATCGAAACGTAGAGGGCAGTTAACATATTCATGATCAATAATCACTTGGGTTTTCATTGGGGTTGCGATTGATATACGATTTATTAATGGTTTTGGTTCCAGATTAAGTTTCTTAGCAAAGTTTACAGATATAATGGAATGAGTAGCTCCGGTGTCAAATAATACAAAAGCCGTACGATCTCCGATATAAAGTATGCCAGTAATGGTACCTGATGTGTTGGCTGCTTGGTCCCGTGTAGTAGCATAAACTCGGCCCATGGTCGGAGCTGGCCTAGTCGTGTTTGCTGGCACGATGGGGTTCTTCTTGGGGCAATCTTTGATCCGGTGCTGAGAAGAGCCACACGAAAAACAACCCCCAGAAGCTTTATAGCAAGGACCCGGATGTGGTTTCCCACAGGTAGTACATAAAGGAGGAGGAGGTAGAGTCTCAACAGCCTTCTTCTGGCCTGACGATCCTGACTGCTGATACTGCTGAGAATCCCTACGCCTGCTATTATCACCCTGGCCCTGACCCTGACGGTCACCACCATACCGACCATAATCCTGCCGGCCCTGGTTCCTAGAATCCTGACGCCTATAATCACCACCTCGGTCCTGGCGACCCCGCTGATCCTGCCCATGGTCCTGACGACCTCGAAAATCCTGTCTCTGGTCCTGACGACCCTGACCCCGAGTATCAACCCTGTTGCCATCCCTATCACGTTTATTAGATCTCCTGTCCTCATGCAGCAACTCAATGTTGCGCGCAGCATCCTGAACACTAGCCACATCCTCAAATGGAGTGTTAACAATCCGGTCTAACACCCATCCCTTAAGAGCCCACTTGAAGTGACGAGCCTGTCGAACCGCATCCCCAGTAACCTCTGGCCCAACGAAACTGGCCAGACGTAAGAATCGCTGCATAAAGTCTCCTGAAGACTCATGATCACCCTGACGAATCGACCCGTATTCCCTCTCATATCTCAGCTTTTCTGCCATAGGAATGTACTGCTTATAAAACACCTCAATGAACCCTGCCCACGAACAAGTCTCAGCAAAATCTTCCCCCTTTGCCTGCACAAGAGCAGTCCACCAATTCTGGGCGTCACCTTCCAGCTTGAATGTAGCCAAACGAGTTTTAAACTCGTCAGCACATCCGAGAACCCTGAACAATTTCTCCACGTGCGTGATCCAGTCCTCTGCCTCATGAGGAGTGGCAGCGGACTTAAACGAAAGAGGCTTGAGCTTGTTGAACCGCTCAATCCACACATGAATACCGACCGGTGGGGGAGCGGGTGGGTCACCGCCACCACCACCTCCAGAAGGACCTGCCCCACTACGGAGTCTGTCGGTGACCTCGGTCACCACCTGAGCAGAAAGGTCAGGGAGAACGTTTTTCAAAGCCTCAGCAATCATGGCTTCGAAATTTGGAGCGTCATACTCGTTAAAGCGCGTGTTCACCATCTGAACGATTACAAAAAGGATTAGCAACTCAGATAGAATATGACAGAGCAGATCAAGAATATATGACAGATCAAAATAGGAAAAGAGTGCGCGAAAGGAAACCTAAGTTCTACCCAATCCTCACAGGTCACGAGCCTAAGCTCTAAGGGTTTCGGATAACCTGTCTCTGATACCATAAATTGTAACACCCCAACCCGGCAAGGGTAAAGATATCACAACAATGGCTTCATATCAGATTACAAGCATTAAATCCAAACATCATAAGTCCATAGCATATATGGTCAAAGGAAATAAGTCAACACAACTTATGTCCAAAACAGAAATAACCGAAGTACATAATCCAAAATGCCTAAACAATGGCATAACAGAAACAGAATCCGAAATGTCATAACAAGAATACTAAGGTCTAAGCTTCACACAGTTGCTCTCATCCCCAAGCTAAAACCCAGATCCAAGCTTAAATACCTGCCGTACATGAAAAGAAAACGTACGGCTGAGCTTAAAAAGCCCAGTGAACAGATACATATACAAAGCAATAATAATGACATAGAACTGAAATATGGTGCGTGGGGAAAAGTCATGAGGTATAAACAAGAAACATAAAATAAAAGAAGAATAGGATAGTCATCCACCACGAGCCCAGAACAGAACAGATAATAACCATCATAATCCAGAGGGGATGCCTCTTAAGTAACCAGATAATATGAGGGGTGTCCTCATGTATCAAATGGAGTGATCAGCTCCCAGATAAATGTGAAAGGCGTGTATAGCACACAAGCACCAGTCACCAGAACAGATATCACATATATAATTAAAATCCACTAACAGAACAGATCTAGGATGCATCCATACGCCCCCCAGAAACATATATAATCATAATCAAAATAATGCGCATATCATAATCAGAATGGGGACGTGGCGGAACATCACTCTACCGCCCTAGAGTCATGCCATTGGTGCATCAATGACACGGACATGGAACCCCCATGCCTAGTGAAAATGGCTCGGGTATCAAACTAAGAGTCAGATATCAGATCATAATCAGAGGGTCATATATCAAAGGTCAAATCAGATGGTCCATAATAGATGGTTCATAAACAGATATATCAGATTAAATACCAAAGGTCCAAATCAAAGTGTAATTAGAAAGGTTCATAGTAAAAGGGATCATAGCAATGGTTTTGGAAAACTTAAACGAATCAGAATCAGAATCATAACCATGAGATAGGACACCCTTACTGAAAAAGGGCAGAGTATCTGTACCTTATTGCAAGCAAAATAAAACCAGAAATAGCAAACACTGACAAGCTCAGGATCTCTCCTTCTTCACACCTAAGAGAGTAGAAGAGTATTACAATAGGTTTTAACTGACTTTCCATTTTAAGTAACTTTCCCTTTTTAGCAGTTTTCCGGATTTAGTAAGTTCCTTATTTGGTTGGCAGAATTACTCATTTTATCAGATTTTACTTAGTTATAGATTCACGTATTCTCAATAATAGCTTTACGTATTTTTAGGGTTTTAGTTTTAGAATTAAATATACGTTAAGGGTCAATTTGAAAATATACTTAAAGTATAAGGTTTTAGAAGTAAATATCACAATTTATCTTTTAGCAAGATTAACCCTTTAATTACATATGTTACTCATATAACCCTCGTAGTTTAATGATTTACGATTTAACCCTCAAGTTTAAGAATTTACAAAACATAACCTTCACTTTAATGAATTAAATCGAATACCCTTTACAATGATCTTATTTACATGGCAACCCTTTACCTTTCCAAATTACCGAAATAACCCATGCTTTATATGGTGTACGAAATAGTCCACGACTTTACATTATTTACACATTTAGTCCTTCAATAGAATAATTTACAATTCGGTTCACAAATATTATATATTTACAATATAAGTCCATTTAATACTCAAAGTTACACATCAAGTCCCTCATAACATATTTATACGAATGACTACATGTTTCCCAAAATTACAAAACAAGCCCTTTTAGTTTAAATAAATTTCATTCGGTTTATAAACTTTCATGATTTTACCATTTTAAATCTTCAAAATCGTATACTTACACAAAAGACCCTTCATCTCTGATTTTATTCACGTTTTACCCAGTTAAATACACTTTACAAAACTGACCCATAAGTTCCAGAAATTACGAATTACACCCTATAGTTTTCAAAATGTTCCAATCGTATATAAACTAAATTCGAAAACCCTAATTTACATAGCAACCATGAACTAATCATTATCAATCATTGGACCTATCATTTTTACTGTATTAATTAATCCAGAAACACATCCAAACTCAACCCTAATCGAAGTTAGGGTTTTCACAAAATCGATCCAACCCTTTTTCCATTAAGCGATAGAACAAAAATTAAACCACAATCATATTCAGATTCAAATATTCAGATTCTCATTTTTCCCAGGCTACTTAGATCGAATAGAGACCAGAAAAATTTATCATAACATCCAGAAAAATTTGCATATCATATTTTGAATTCTATACGTATTTTATGCATTTTAATTCAAACGATTTGATTAAGATTGCATGGATCGAAACTTACATTTTATATACGACTTATAGGATGTAGAGAACATGAGAAAATTACCAAATCGAATTTAGAACACGTGGTAAGGCTGTACGAATTTTAGTCCTTCGGATGTATTGCTCGACTAGAAAGAATTTCCCACGACCAACCGAGCGATCTACAAATCTTGTAGATATTTTTCCCAGGTCATATATCATATGAGGATCAAGAGAAAAATGAAAAACGAAATTAACAAGAGTCGAACGAATTTATTTGGGAATTACCTTCGGATTGTAATTAGCGAACAAGAATATGAGCTAGCGATCAAATGAAAGACTCCCACGACCTAAACCCAATTTTCTTAGCTTCCTTAAATCACGTACAACACCAGAAAAATAATCTTGGACCTCCAGAAATTCGTATGGTGAAATGGCGGATTTATTTGTGTGTTTTCTCTTATGCGGCTATAAAGAAATTAGGGTTTGGTGAAACTTATCTTATTTAGAGGAATGGGAGCGTCAAGGGGAGGGGTTTCAGCTCCATAAATCACGGAAAATATTCAAGGCCCATCATTGTGATTTAATTTTCCCTTAAATGTCATTTATTTGCTTTTTAAGATCTAATTAATTGATTTTTATCCTAATCGGTTCAAACAAGGGCAATTTGGTAATTTCGTAACTTTTATAAATATTAATCAAGTTGTTAAAATTATTTTATATCATGTCTTGTTCTTTTCCAGAAGTTTGGGATCGATTCGGTGCATTATAAGCTTTTAATTAATTTTATACTTTGTAGGGGTAAAATGGTCATTTTACACGTTTTGGATTTTTAGGTGTTACATTATATTTATTCTTTTAATTTCTTTTAGACTGCTGTTGCGGTAGGTACGAAAGAAAAGAAAGCTAAGGACACTCCCATTTTTTTTCTTTCAAAATGACGAGAACAAGCATCGTATCTCCCAAGGTAAGCCAACTTATTAGCGCTTGCTTAATTGAAATATGTGTGACACCGTATTTGTGACAAACCCATTGGCGGTGACGAAAAGGTTAATCAATGTAAATATAAAAGATGCTTTGGCTTTTTTTTAATTGTTTCGACCGTGTTGTTACAGATATTAAAAAAAAATCAGGAATGGTTCTTCTATCCAGGCGTCCCAGTAGCACCAACACCGGTCAACCTCCCTGAAGTAAGTATGCTCCTGTTTAATTGTTGCATATAACATATGCTAAATACTCTATATTATTTTAATCCTTTAAGCACTTATTGTTGTAGGTACGAATGAAACACACCACAAGGGTGTCTACAAAGTCTTTAGGAAAGATGAAAAAGATAGAATCGAAACGTAGTAACTGGTAAGAAAAATTCTTTTATGAATTATAGAAACTTATGAGAATAAAGTTGGTTATAATAAATTAGCAATGTGTAAAAATGTTTATATATTTACAGGTTGTACAAGTTGGTTGTTGCAATATACGTGACAAGCATATTCCAATTAAGCAAGCGAACAAGTAAGAGCAACTTCTTCGGCTTCACGTGTGGGTTTGGGTGCTTGAGTGGGGCCATAACGGGTGAGTTTGGCTGCTGAAATGGGACACAAATAGGTGTATTTGGGGGCTGAAGTCAGGTCTGAAATAGGTGCGTATTGAAAAGCTTGATTTTAAAGCCTAATTTAGGTCCTGCATTTAGAAGAAATATAGACCTTTTTTTTTTTTTTTGGGTTGCTGATATGAGGTCTGTGATACTGAATTCAGTTTAGAGTTGCAGGTCAAAATCCTGTTTGACTTTATTCTAGCATACAAAAGTTTGAATATTTGATAATGTTTGAATTTGCTAAGTGCTGTTATTAGTTATACGATGATTGGATATTAGGATATGTTGATATAGGTGTAAGAGTTACGTAAGGTTGATTGAAATTTAGTTACATCAACTATTTGGTCGGATATTTGGTCGGATACTATCTATATAGATAATTTTGTATTAATACAATGTTATAATTTCATATTTAGGGGTCGGATACTATCTATATGTTTCAAAATGAAGTCATCATAGAATCATTCGTATTAATACAAGATAATGATCTCTTTCAGGAATATGAGGGTGTAAGAATATAGATGAAGTTATCAAATTTGTTGATATGGGTCTTTTTTATATTTCCTTTTCTATTTTTGCCGGCGTGTTAGCCACAAATTTGACGTATCATATGTATGTTTGTTAAAACGGGTGAAAATCCTGCTACATGCCCATGTTATGCTCTGATTATTTCTATGACCAGAGTTTTAACCTCATATTATTGTCTTCAACCAACATGGAAAATAAAGATGACATATTTATCTTCAAATAATCTGTAGGAGAATCATATATTCAATAAAACATGCTATACACAATTATTGGTGTGAGTAAAAAATGTGGATCAAATACCCCATAAGAATTACAGCACCGCGAGAGCTCAATAGACAACATTAAGCTGACAAGCACTGTTTTAACTGTTGTAGAAAGGTTATGGAACTTATACCGCGTGTGAGAATTTTTTTTAACATTTTTGCCTTTTCCAATTAGTTTGAGTTTTGCAGTAATTCATTCACTTCTTATATTTGACCGCGATGTCCGATCTTATATATTTAATGTAACCAAGTGATATGGGGAATGCTGGAAATCAGGTATGGAGTTTTCGACAAGCTGGTGAACTTTTGAACCAACACAATGTACCCGATTGGCCAGTGATTGTAACGTACCCAATTAGTGAGTCAAGCCTTATGAAGTCGTCTGGATTGAACAACTATATATTCGCATTCTCGAGACAACCCTGGTCACTTTTGTACTGGTAAGAGTTTCTTGATAATTACTTTTCAGTAGCGTGAAGATCTATGCTCAATATTTTTCCCTACAATATATTTGTTGCATTTGAGGACACACGACAAACTAAATAGGTACCTGGAAGCTTCGGAGATTAAAGAACGAGCAATTGAAAGGATCAATAATGTCGTGAGGTCATTTGGCTTCTTATTTATGATATATAAATGTGAGTAACATGGCTGTTACTATAGTATTTTGAAACAATATCGTTGGCACAATATATGAACTAACTTTTGATACTGTTTGGGTGCGTTCAGTGAACGCGTTGTTTAAAAATATAAAAAATTAAAAAAACGCATACTGAATAGGTGATACAGTATTTTGAAACAGTTTATACGACATTGCGGAGCAAGATATATGCTGCAACACCGTGACAGGGCAACAACATTGTTGCAATAAGGTACGACCCATGCTGAAATAAGAAAAACTATATTACACCGTCATATGGCAGCAACGTTATTGCCAACGATATTGTTTCAAGATACTATAGTAACAGCCAACGATGTTGAAACAAATACCACAATATTCGTTCTATTTATAGTTACTAGAAATATATCAACTATTTAGTATGCGCTTTTTTATTTTTTATTTTTTTACTTCCAAATGCTTGAAGGTGTGTTCGTATTTTACTGGGATTCTTAGGGTCCTGTCAATGGCCGTATCTTAGCAGGCCGTTTACACTAACGCGCACATGGCCGTTGTTGAGGGTTTGAAAGTTTGACCGTCTGTAGTTGGAACGACTGTATATGACTGCCTTTAGATGTACGTACTTCATTTAATGATGGAGTGTATTCGCAAGGTAACTGTCTAGCATGATCTTCTGTATGAACACATGACAAATGTTCAAATCATCAACGATTACATGTTTATATTACTGTCTATATATGAATTACATTGGAAGTTCTATTTCCTGTGCATGATCGCCGACATGAAACGACGCCCCGCCGCAACGCGGCGGCCCGTCGCCCATCTCGTTGTACAAAATTTTGGTTACTTTAGTGTCCTTGCAACGCACTGTGTTGAACATTTTTCGTTCAGTTAATTACTTTGCAAATTCGATTAAATGTTACATCAAATTGCAATAAACAAAAATTTGAACTTAAATATATTGTGGTTCATTCAGATGTGCACATACGACTTTGCTGTAATGATGAAAGGCTAATGACAAAAGTTATGAGAAATAAACAAAATAAAATGTAAATTAGAGGGCTGTTTTGCCTTTTCTTTTTAATACTCGTATAATTGGAGTTCGGTAGTTTAGCAGTTTCGGGTGTAACTTTTTCTTCTAAGCGACGTTATATCCTTCATTCAAATAATGAGAACAACACATCACACTAACCTTCATTCAACATTAGGTGACCCATTTTAAAAATATGGGTTAACTACATCAAATAATCATAAATTATTTTTTAATGACTAATTGAATAAGATTTTACTCCTTCCGTCCCAAAATAAGTGTCCAGTTTGACTTTTCAGAGTCAAATTGGTTCAACTTTGACCTTAAATATTTTTTTCGTGTTATATAATACTTGGTGAAAAATTATACCATTGAAAAATACACTTAAAACTCAATCGATTCATATATTTTGCATAACATATTATATAACACCTACAAAAATAGTTAAGGTCAAAGTTGAACGAGTTTGACTCTGAAAAGTCAAACTGGACAATTATTTTGGGACGGAGGTAGTATTAAGTAATGACTAGCAACATGCATAGATGGATGCATATATTGATCTCTACCTCTGTAAGCAGGGACGGAATCAGGGGTTCCCGTGTGTGTCCGGGACATTTATGAATTTTTTCGATTTAGAGTTAATTTTTGAAAATAACATCGATTTTTCCTAAATGCATTTTACATGCACCCGGTCTATCGTAATGTGTTTCTATATTACAAATTCAAAAATTTATGCACCCAGTTATGTTTGTTCCTGGTTCCGTTCATACCTGTAAGTAGGATTTGATAATTCTATGATACGACTTTAATGCCTAGATGGATTCGTATACAAGGTTCGGTTGTAAAGAATAAGAAAAGTTGGGATGAGAGTTGTAAATATATAAGAAAGGAAACATTAATGGCACATATAGAGAGGTGGATAGAAGTATTTAAGTATTGTATGCTTAAATATAAATGGTGGGTAGGTTGAGTTTTGATTACTCCCCATTAATTCACTCTTCTTTCTTCCTTCTTTTTCTATTTCTTTTTCAATTGGGTGCATGCCATTAATTTCATTTTCATTCAAAGAACTATCATAATTACAATTACATTAACTCTCACACATACACAAACACAAACACACAGATACACAGGTTTTTATTGAGTTTTCAGGAGAACAATAATGATAAGTGTTTGAGGTGTGTGCTCATCTAGCCTACACCAAACCAACCCTTTCTTTCTTTGCATTTGCACACACCCCATATAGTGTCATTTTCAAAGTCTAAAAATTTCTAACTAAAAGGTTCTTGGCCCTGATTCTTTTTGTGATTTTTGTTAGTAAATGTTCTTGTTCTAGAGAGAGAAGATTACGTTATTTGTCTTGTTTCAGAACTTCTTGTTTTCTGGGCATGTATTGAGTTAATGTAATTATGCTTCCGAGACTCCTACTTTTGCATCTCTTGGTTATTTTTTACTCCAATGGTGGTAGATCTGTTTTGGGTTTGAATTACACAAAATATAGAGATGTAGGAGAGTTGAGACTTGCAAGAATTCAGAAGCATTTGGATACTCTCAACAAGCCTCCAGTTTTTTCTATTGAGGTAGTTTTATATGCATGGAAGACCATTCCATATATATTGGCATTTTCAAAATGTTCAAGATACTATCAAGACTATATATATACCTTACTTACCAATGAATTGTTGTTTGTGTTTCTTAGAGTCCAGATGGTGATATCATTGATTGCGTTCATAAAAGAAAGCAACCAGCTTTAGATCACCCTCTTCTAAAAGGTCACAAGATCCAGGTAATTTGATTTATTTATTGGTATGCTCATATTTTACATACATAAATAAGCAATAACCATTATACATTTGCATTTTCTTGCACAAATTATGTTACAATTAAATTGATTTTTTTTTTTAGTTTTATGCCACCATCACTATGGCATATTTTCATTCATGTGTATCTTCTTGGATTTCAACTTTCAACTGCCAACAAACTTTTACTTCCCAACCATATAAAGTAAATACTTCATTTTCTTTTTTTAAGAACTAATTTATATTGTATTGGATACATAATTAATGTAGAGAGTACCACCAGAAATGCCAAAAATGAGATCAATGACTAAGGAAGAACAAGAAGATGCCAATGTCAAATCCGCAAATACTAGTAAGAGTGAAGGGTATATAAGAAGGGGTGCGTGGCAAATGTGGCATCGAAATGGTCAACGATGTCCCAAAGGGACAGTTCCGGTGCGACGAAGCACGGTCCATGACGTCCTTAGAGCGAATTCGTTGTATGACTTTGGCAAGAAACAACGTAGTAATGTACCGCTTGCTCGACGTGCAGATGCACCGGATGTCGTTAGTGGCAATGGCCATGAGGTACGATATTTCGAACTTACATATTTACACATGTTTTTTTTTGTTGTTATATATGGATATAAAATACAATGCGTATACGTATCTGTTTATAATATACAGTTCCATTTCGAATGAATCCAACTTTTTCATATATTGAAATGGCTTAAAGAACAAGAAATATATTTTGAGATATTATATAACGTAACTTAAAAAGTTGACCAATATAATCCTATGAGAAGGTTGCACGTGAAAATGTTTATTCACACTCCACCCTAACAAAAATGACACTTTGCATAAACTAAAGTAATTGACTTTTTTTGTAGTTGACCTTCTACCATTTTCATATGCAGTTTCCTTTTCTATAAATGTATCGCATTTATTAACTTTTCAATAATGTGAACACAATTCTACATCATATCTATATTTTTTTTCTTACTTTTTTTTTAACTGCTAATGAGTTTATTAAAGATTCTAGCAAAATACTAGAATCACACACAAAAAAAATTCTTCTAGCAAAATATCATTCCACCCTATTTTTTTTAAAACCTTTCTTCTAGTGTCTAACTTTCTTTCTTCTTTTTCATCATCAAGCTGACAAGTTTAAATCCATTTTTTCTTCTGCTAGTCTTGATGTTCTTGTCTTTTTTATCCATTCATTATTCTTATTCTTTTATCTCTTTCCTATTTCAAATCCTTAAGCTAAAATTAAAGGTACTACATATAAATCCAAAAGTAAATTGCATCGACATGGTGATTACATTTTTTATTTCGTTTATCCATTATAATTATTACCACGCGAGAAAAATGAAATAAAATAAAATAACCCGATAAAACATAAGTTGGTCATAAATAAAGGGTAAACCTTAAACTAGATGTGGGTTCAAGTCTCGTTGTAGACATGTGAGATAGGTAGTGTAGAATGTAAAACTTTTCCGTCCTAAAAAAAATGAAAACGGAAAGACTAGATTAGTTTATTTAGTAGTTATAATAATCATTTTTCCTTTACAGTAAGACATATTTTAACATATTTTCCTTTGAACGAAATCTTTAACATATAATTCATATTAAAAATCAACAATCTAGGAACTATCCTTTCAAGTAATTAATCTTAGTTGACACATGTAATTAATGGCAAGCGTGAATTACAAGATCATGTCTCAAAAATAAAAAGGCAAACCATAACTTATCGACTTTAAATTTTAATTTCTCTTGTAAATAAAAGAGTATAGGTTATATGAGAAAATTCTTTATAAACACTAAATTCTTCTTATACTCAATTAAATCAATTACAGCTTTTTATAGTTTTATCAAAACTAAAAATTCACTTTCATCTTTTTTTAAGAAATTAAATATTTCACAAACCGTTAATCGTTACGAGAAAAGAATTATACCATTATGACGAGAATTAAATTATATTTCTATAGAAAAGCACTTATATATACTTTCGACGGACTTTTTTTTCGACTTTTTTTTTTGAGTGTTAAAATTTACTTATGAAAAAATCACATGTGATTTGTTATTTGAAGTCACATGTGATTTTCACATACGTAAATTTTAACACAAACAAAACTTGAAAAAAAAATTCTTCGAAAGTATATCGAAGTACCCGTCTACTGAAAGCTAACAAAATTTTCGTCGCGATGATGTATTTTTGGTCGCTTAAAGATTTACCGTTTGCAAGATATTAGTTACAAAAAAAATGTGAAAAATGATTTTTTAAAAATTTTGATAAAAAAATAAATAGCCAATATCGGTTCATTGAGTTTATAGAGAATATAAAATCACTTTAGGTTATATAATAGGGGATTTCTTAACTACAATTATTGCTGCCGATTGTCTACAATCCTCCATCAAAATTACACAAGAAAAGATTTAGGGAACCACAAAAATAACTCAATTACCCACAAATGAACTCCGTGACCCACAAATTATAGAACAAAATTGTAAAAGTTGACTACGCAAAATTATAGCTAAAATATTCTATATAATAATAGGGGTGAACAAAGATCACTTTTTTTAAAGATCAAATAGGTTAATGTATTTATCTTTAAAATAATTTAAACTTTTCTTATAAAGATATGAATTATAAATGTATTTATCTTTAAGAATGGATTTTGTACCATATTTAAGTTACTTGCAAATTAAGTCACACCTTTTTTATCCGAGATTGATGACAGGTAGCTTTTTAAGGGCTTTCCAACGTGTCATGTGTGTCATATCATCATCTTATAACTTCGTTGTTGAGACATCTGAAAAAAAATATATGAAATATAATTTTAAAACTGTGGTAGTATAAAATATCAATATAGATTAAATATATAAAATACTACTTCCGTCTCAAAATAAATGTACAGTTTGACTTTTGAGAGTTAAACTGGTTCAACTTTGACCTTAACTATTTTTGTGGGTGTTATGTAATATTTGATGTAAAATATATGAATGAATTGGGTTTTAAGTGTATTTTTCAATGGTATAATTTTCATCAATTATTATATAACAAAAAAAAAAAAAAAAAAAAAAAAAAAATAGAGTCAAAGTTGAACCGACTCTGAAAAGTCAAACTGTAAACTTATTTTGGGACGGAGGGATTAGTAAATTATGAAACTCTAATCACTGTTGTAATATTAAGTAATTATATTGTTTGGGTAAATTAGAAAACTATATCAAGACATTGTATGACGATTGTACTGTGTGTTTAAATAATCAACCGACGATATTTTAGTAATTTTAGTTCGTTAAAACTTTGAACAATAAAATTTAAAAACTATGCTTCGTGCTTTAGATGATAAAACTGAAATGAAATGAAATGAAGGAGTGTAGTAATTAACGGTTGTTGTGTGCAGCATGCGATAGCATACACCGGGGCATTGAGTGAAATATACGGGGCAAAAGCGACAATAAACGTGTGGAACCCACAAATAGAAGTGATAAATGAGTTTAGTCTATCCCAGATTTGGGTTCTTTCCGGGTCTTTCGACGGCTCTGATCTCAATAGCATCGAAGCTGGCTGGCAGGTACACACACCCTTCTATACTCTCCTTCTCTTTTTTTATTTATTTTATAAAACCATTATTCTTTTAAAAAAATATATATATAATTATATGAAAACACATATACCAATCTTTTCTTTATTCGGTGCGGGGTTTCAAATCAAATTACTAATTCTAGTTCGTAAGTGTTTTATTTATTTATTATTATTATTATCAAGAGTTATTTAGTTTTTAACACCAAAGTTATATTCTCATCAAGTCATAAGTAGAATAATCCTTTCACTATAAGAAAATTGATCGGCATGCCTCTATTTTCTGGGGTCGGTCTTTTATTGAAATGTCTAGCTTTACAAGAAAAACTAAAAAATTTTATTGGCGACACAGGTTTAGTGACATAGAAATTTGTCACTATCTGACTTTTTAGTGACACTAATGAGAAAGCGTGGGTAAAAGCTTATAGTTTCGAGGTTTAATGACATTTTTTTAATAAAAAAAATATGAGTATATGCTTTTTAAATCACTTTAAATACGTATTTACCTATGTCACTTTTACTTACAATTTCTTTTTGTTAGTAACACTATTTTTTATATATGATTTTTTTTAATAATATGTGAATGGTCCGTATAAACTAATCCTATAGAGTTTTTTTTGTTTCTTTTAACAAAATTAATTAAAGAAAACTACAAATTTTAGTTAATGAGCAATTTACTTGTGTATTCGGTTTATCCAAGGATGGACATTCAAGTTTATGCATGACTGAACAACTTATTTTGACTGTAATAAAATACTAATTAAACAATTTGTTTGACGTTTAGAAGTTGAAGTGATGACTTTTTTAACTCGTAGAAGTTTGGGCTTAGTGTCTTTCTCGAGTTTTTATATTTTAATATTCTAAATGTTTGAAATAAATTTCATTAAGATCGATTTTAATATGACGTACGTCTTGAATTTATAATCGTCCTCTTAAACGTAATATTTATCTTACTGAACTAAAGATATTAGTGCTCATTTAAAAGTAACATGCAACACATAAATTTTTATAGACAAATCTTGATTTTGATTTATAATATGTAGAAAATGACAACACATTTATATGGATATGAAATATCTAAAGCTTTGATTCTTATACTAGTCAGGTCAGTCCGGAGCTTTATGGTGACAGTCGACCCCGTTTATTCACTTACTGGACGGTAATACTTCTCTCGTTTAGTAGTTTAATATAATTATGCCGTTCAATAAAAAATAAAAAATTAAAAAAATACTTCTCTCGTTTTTGAATGTGTCGTATAGTATTTTTATATCATTAATACATCGTATCTTATAAACATATGTACATAGGCATTTTTAGCTCATCGCGATTACAAGTAGTTATGAACTTCTTCAAGCGCGGACATAGAGTGTTAGAATGGGGGTCACTTGCCCTCCACGACTCGCCGAAAAAGTTAAGATTTTAGTGTAAAAAAAATTTTTTTTTGACCTTTTTATTAAAGTGCACCCCTCCAAAAAATCAAATTGCCCCCACCTTGAAGCCAAAAATATAAAAACCTTAGTTTTTAGTGTAAAAAAAAAAAATTATGACATTTTTATTAACATGCATCACGAATTTTATCAAAAAAATTTTTTTTGCCCCCCGCCTTGGAAAATCCTGCCTCTGAGTAGTTATGAACTTCTTCAAGCACGATCCCTTGACTATTCTACATTATCATATAATACAAATGACAATGGTTTTTTAAAAAGTTAGTACACCTGCTCTAATACATTTTCTTAACATTGTCTTGAACCATGCAATAATAAATTTTTTGTTTTAATCTCATCAAATCATGCATGTAAAGTTGATGATACAATATGTTTTTACGAGACCGTCTAAAAGCATTGAATAGAAATCTAAAACTACAGGACTCACGCTTGAAAAGTTTTAACACTATTTAAATAATGTACAATCTGATATTCAGATGGACGTACAAGAAGATGGGTCTCATGGTCCTCCATGGTGTCACAGCACATTTAAGAACATTTACGATCGGAAAACACTACATGTTCAACTTCTTCCATTAATATTCTTTGTGGTCCTAATATTCATATACAATGTCTGCTCTACTAATAAAAATAGTAATAACGATAATGACATTCACAATTAATGTGGGTTCAAGTTACCACTAGAGCATCTACTATCGTTGTTTATGAAAAAAGTTAACAGAAATTAAGATCTATCTAAAGATGTTGTAAGATCTTTCTAAAGATGTAAATGTTTATACCATAATACATGTTAGCTTAGTGATTTGGCATTTGATAAACCTTTTAAGAACTACATATAGTGGATGTCCTACGCATGCTGAAGTATTATACTGAATCTATATGAAATGTGGTGCAGAGTGACGCATATCAGGCAACAGGATGTTACAACTTGTTGTGTTCAGGGTTTGTACAGACCAATAGTCGAATAGCTATTGGAGCTGCCATTTCTCCGTTATCTGCTTTTGAAGGGAGCCAATTCGACGTCACTATAGTGATTTGGAAGGTACCCTTTTGCAACCTATTTAATATACTGTTTTGAAATAAATTTTAGGAAAACCGTAGACATGTTAACTAATGCCAACTCGGCTCATTATAATCTAATCTTAACATTTGATTGTTTTGACTCATTACCGCATACCGCGCGTAGTTGGATATTTGTCATGTATCCGCAACTTATATTTATACATGGTGCATTTCAAACATATATATAGGATCCGAAACTTGGAAACTGGTGGATGGGATTCGGAGAAAATACCCTAGTAGGGTACTGGCCTGCGGAGCTATTCACACACTTGGCTGACCGAGCCACGATGGTTGAATGGGGCGGTGAAGTGGTGAATTCACGGGCAAATGGCGAGCACACTTCAACACAAATGGGGTCGGGCCATTTTGCAGAAGATGGGTTTGGCAAAGCAAGTTATTTTCGAAATCTTGAGATCGTGGACTCAGATAACAGCTTGATCTCGCCTCGTGACATATCTACCCTAGCCGAAAACACAAATTGCTATAACATTAAAAGTTCTAGCAACAGCCAATGGGGCACATACTTCTACTATGGTGGTCCAGGAAGAAATCCACAATGCCAGTGACTATGACAATATGTTTTTTTTCTTATTAATTTTATTAATTTTCTTTTCTCAGAAAAAAAAAAAAAAAAAAAAAAAAAATCAAAAAATGATTAAATCTCATTGTTTCATGAGTAATGTTATATTTTACTACCAATACTCTTAGAAAAACATAAGATCCACATATCATATGACATATATCAAAAAATTTGAAAATCATATGATTGTGCAAGTTATGTTTTTTAGAATATTTGAGGGAGATTGGGTGGAAAAATATAATTTTACTCTTGTTTAAAGCTTTGGATGTGAAAATGGTTGTGCTATTTCCATTCTTGTTTCGCTTGTTTCAGTAATTTTGGTTTTCTCTCTTTAAATAGAGGAAGAATTTGTATGTAATGAATAATATTGATAGCAACAAACAAGTAGGGAAATGGCTTGCTATTTTATGATTTATTATTATGTTTATGACTATGAATTATATGAGTCTTATCGACACTGATCAAACAACTTTTATACGTACTGACATTCATAAGTATTATATATGTTTAAAATGCAAATTTGGGATTCGAGATTCAATCCAACCAACGGGAATACTACGAATGTGAAAGAACCTTGATATCTTCCATAAAAGTGTCCTCTCTAAGCAGTTTTGGATGATTTGCACATATTTGTTATTTTGTTGATACACATTATCTCACGCATTAGATATTTATTCAGCTTAAAGTGCTCATACACTATGTTTGCTAGTGAAGATACAATATTTGATTGGGCAAATATTTTAAAAAAGTATCATACTTGACACCATTAGTTTTTCTGTGTAGCGAACAAATTTTTTTGGTTAAAAGGGTACTTTTCTTTCAAATTCGTTATTTTTGAGGTATTTTGTGACATTTTTTGACATTTTTGCCCTTCGAAAATAAAAAATTTCTATTAGCCGAAAGGGGCAAAAATGTCACAAAATGTTGCAAAATACCCTAAAATGCTGAATTTAAAAGAAAAATACCCGTATAAGCAAAAAAAATTATTTGCTACCTATAAAAACAAATCGTGTCAAGTATGATACCTTTGGAAATATTTGCCCTATTTGATTCGAATCCCTACATGAGATTAAGCAATTGAGATTAGGGGAGGCTGAAATCCAACAATAAGTTTAGCAGCCCACGTAGTTGTTGGGTAATACCTATATTAACCGAAAATCAAAACCGAACTGAAATTCTCACCGAACCGAACTAAATTAGATATTCAGTTTCTTGTTTGGATATGGTATTGGCAAAATGAAAGACCGAACCGAACTGAAAACCGAATTCACATAAATATATATATTTATTATATAATTATATAAAAAGAATATTAAAACTCTTTATAATATAAATATAATATTTTTTTAAGCTTGACCCTTTTTTTTTTTTATTTTGCTAAAAATCTATATAATTAAATGAAAAAGATACATAAATAAATTAATTCGGGTTATTCGGGTCAACCTGAAAACCGATCCGAATTCAAATTCGGTTTTCAGTTTTTACCAAAAAAAAGTTTAACCGAATAAACTGAACAACCCAATAATCGAACCGATAAACAGAGCTACGTTGAATACTTCCTAGGCTAATTTGACGAGCCTTTTCCAATTCCTTTCGCAGGACCTAATTTAATTTATTACATGTTCAGATACAAAGTGTTTAGTTTACATACTAATAATCTGCTACATACTGAGAGACAAATCTGAATCATTCAAATCATTAGAACTAAAAGACAAGATTTAAGGAAAAAAAAG
Organism: Artemisia tridentata subsp. tridentata; assembly: GCA_021014915.2. Taxonomy (NCBI): domain Eukaryota; kingdom Viridiplantae; phylum Streptophyta; class Magnoliopsida; order Asterales; family Asteraceae; genus Artemisia; species Artemisia tridentata. The sequence goes on from CP139503.1 coordinate 56,815,927, forward strand.
AACACGGAGGACCTAAAGTGTAAATCTAGACAAACCTTATTATTTTAATTAAAACCCACTTTCACCTCTCATTTTAAAATAATACATATCTCAAAAACCGTAAATCGTTAACCTACAAAAATTACATTATCGTGACAAGCATTTAATTATTTTTCAATAGAAGGGCACTTTCATATACTTTCGACAAACATTTTTTTCGATTTTTTTGTTATTTTCGTTTTTTCTCGGTGCAACGTTTTGTTTGATATATCACTTGTGATATAACACTAATCTGTAATTTCGAACACCCAACATGATGTTTTAAATTTAACATATAAGTATTTCTATAGAACTCCAAATGATTCACCGTTTTTTGCATATAAAAATTCAAATTATTAGCTTTCTAACCATATATCCCATATAATTTCTGAACTTTTAAATCATTACAATTTATTTATAGAAATTGGAAAATACGTGATTTTTTTTAATATATTAGAACTCGCTTGACATATAACATGTGATATAACACTATACTTTATATTCGAAGACATTAGATATTGGCATAGATGGAAAAAATGGTGAATCTTTTAGAGTTGTATACAAATACTTATGACTATTTTACGACAAAATGTTTAGTGTTTGAACTTACATATTAGTGTTATATCACAAGTGATATATCAAACGAGTTTAAATATCTACTTATTTTTTCTAATTTAATCAACTTCGATGAATTAACCTTATTGATTTAAAGCTTCAAATATTATGTGGGATATACGGTTGGAAAGCTTAAAATGTGTATTTTAATGCAAAAAAATGGTGAATCTTTTGGAGTTATATACTAATACTTATGCTATTTTACGACAACATATTGAGTGTTCGAACTTACAGATTATTATTATACCTCTAAACCCTATACAAAAACCCTAAACCCCTAACCATTCAGCTAGTGTAATATCACAATTGATACATACCTAAACCCTAAACTCCTAAACCTCTAATCAATAAGTATAATATCACAACTGAAAAGCGATATGATCAATGGAGGAGATGATGATGGTCTAATATCACAAATGATACATACCTACACTATTACACCCGAAACCCGGAAAGGTAATATTGTTAAGCCATGTAAGTATATATATATATATATATATATATATATATATATATATATATATATATATATATATATATATATATATATATATATTATATATATGATATTATAGTATAAGCTACAAGTGCTAGAATGATAATGTGTAGTGACTTAAGGGCTTAAAATAAGTGTAATGAAACTTAGGGGATTAACCTTTCCATAAATCCAAACCCTACACCTAACTATTAAAATATCTATTCCTAGAGATCTCTAGAACCTGAAAGAGAAATTAGAAGAATAAGAGTGTAGAGTGTGTGTGAGTGACGGATCATAGGAGAGGAAGAGGAGGGAAACACATTCTTGTCATCCAAGCTTATTTTGATCATCTTGAAGTGTCACCAAGCCATAAGGAAAACTCTAACTGATAATCACCACCACAAGTAAGTGTTTCTTCTTAAGTTATGGATTAGGGCAAATGATATAAGGAAGGGGATGATGGGTAAAAGTTGTGAGTGACTATATTGTTAGTTAATTAGTTGTTAACTAGATTCATTTGTGTATTAGGAGCAAGTGAAGGGAACTTATAGAATCCAAGTAAGAAGCTAGGGAGGATTGAGGTAAGTATATATTGGCTTAACTTGCTTAATATCTCTTATTGTGAATGTTAATGATGCGTGGTTAATGTTTATGGAGCTTGGTTAATGCTTACTAGCTTGGATCCAATGCTATTTATGTAAATGTTATGATTATTACTTGCTTGGCAAAGGTAAGTCGTAAATGCTATCTTATGCCCCTATTAAAGTTATGATTGATGTTTATCGCACTGGTACAAAAAGTGATATTGGTCACTCCAAAAATGTGTGACGATATGCATATAGTCACACACGTATTTTTTTGTGTATGTCACCAAAGGTCGCGCCACCGTAGGTGGCATATGGTGACATTGTTTAGTTTGTGGCATTTTTCATTGAAAAAGAGTGACCAAAACCCGAGAATGTATAGTTTTGGAGTAAGGACATAGAAGGCCGTATTCTTTTGGACCAAACGCACTTGCAGTTGGAAAGCCCCCGAATAGTCCTTGTTGGTTTGGTATGTTTCGGATTACGTGGTCATTTTGTTAATTTCGGTAATATGTTTACATTTTGTGTCAAGTAAGGGTCTTTGGCGATAGCCAATAGAATGATAACGAATGACCTTATTGGTTGTATGATTTACTAAAGGAGTGTTTGGATTATGTTATAGAATGTGTGTTTTATGTTTTAATGGATCAAGTGGCATTCTTCATGTTTAGATAAGTCATGTTATGAAATGCTACGAACTTGGGTTCGATCGGGATGACGTTTTGGGTAAATGAGGATCTCTTGAGTGTCTAAGTTCAGAATATGCAGGTTTTGCAGTAGACACTAGTTACGGCATAACTAGGTATAATAGTTACGGCGTAACTATTACACAGGTTGATTATAAGTTGTCATGGTGCGTTACGGCGTAACTATCCTACAAGTTACGGCGTAACCACAAAGTATGGCGTAATGAATCTTATCAGTTACGTTGTAACTTCGTGTTGGGCATAATCCATCCTTCTTTGTATAAGTTACGGCGTAACAGTCATAATAAATTACGGCGTAACTAATCTTATGTGTTAATTCTTTTGTTAGTGAACAGTTGGATCGTTTTGTGTTTGAGGCTTTTCGTTTATGGGTCTTTATAAATTGTTTTTCTGTGAAAGCTTCAATGTCTTGGGTCTTGATCTTATTCTTGAATATTTACTAGTCTTGTTAGTTCATTTTAAAGGTTCAAGTTGATTATATTTTCGAAAAATTTTATGTGTCGTTTTTGGGGCGTTACAACTTGGTATCAGAGCTTTGGTCTAAGATATTTAGGATTTCATTTTAGGATTTCCTAGACTTAGGCCCTATAGAGACGTATTTAGTAATAGTGTTTGTAAAACTGTGTATTGTTTGGGTGATTTCGAGAACACATATGTTAAGTGTTTTTATGACTACGCCTGGCCACCGTAGTGATAAAAATACGATACATATGCGGGATTGAAATCATTTAGGCTATATATGGGTGACAAACTCTAGGGTGATTAGCTTGTGGATATTAATGTCATTCATGCATTGACTATGTATATGATTGTGCTTGATAGTGTGACTTGTTAAATTTCATTTATAAGAAGAAATGGATACCCCTCACCCGAAAGAAGCCAAGAAAGCCACGGCTTCCAAGCATGCCGAATCTTCGGCAAGTAATGCGGGTAACAACGACAAAGGCTATGAATGCTCTTCCTCTTCTATCTCCAGAAGCCTTAACTTTAGAGGTTTCACGGAAGAGGAAATAAAGACCTTAGACACTATGATGGCTAAAAGGGTGGGTCAAGCTATTAAGCGATCAATGTTGTACTATGTTAAGAAAACAACACAAAATCTTAGGGGATTGATGAAAGAAGAATTTCAAGAATTCAAGAGGGAATGCGGAATAGCAAAAGAACCCAAGAGTGATAAGGCTACTTGCCGCGACTTCACAGCTTGTGATGTACCACGGTTTACTGGTGTTCTCGACCCGATCGTTAGTAATAGGTGGATTACGGCTGTGGAGGGTGCTTTCCGTACTAGTGGATGTGAGGAAAGGAAGAAAGTCATCTATGCTACTAACTTTCTTTGCGATAGCGCTAAAACTTGGTGGGAGGGGGAGGTTTGTGAGAAGGGTGAACCTTGGGCCGAAGCATGTACTTGGAAGGAATTTAAGGAGTTGTTTAGTGCAGAATATGCTCCGGTTGAAGAGATTGATAAAATCCGAGAGAAATTCCAATCTCTTACTCAAACCAATGAGACGGTGAATGAGTTGTGGAGGAAGTTCAATGATATGGTTCCGTATTGTCCCGAATACCATGGTAATGAGAAGCTTAAAGTTCACAAATTCCAAAGGATGCTTAAAGATGATATTCGTGATATGATCTCGCTATTTAAATGTTCTACCTTGGAAGACCTTTCGATTAGAGCTCGTGTGAGGGAAGCGTACTTACTAAGGAGAAAGGAGAAAGAGGCGAAGGAACCAAAGAGGAAGTAAGAGTTTGTAGATCAAGATGGGAAAAAGGCTAAATATTATCATAATATGAAAGGTGTGGGAACCAAGGCCAAGGTGACATGTCCAAAGTGTCAAAAGTTTCATCTCGGAGAACGTAGGCATAATACGCTGGGTTACTACAAGTGCGGAGCTCTAGACCATCAAAGTAAAGACTGCACCAAGCCAATGATAGTATGCTATGGGTGTAATGAAGTACGGCATAGGTTGAAGGATTGCCAAAACCCAAAGGTAATTGAAGCAAGGCCATTGAGAACCGTCAAAGATGAAAAAGTGGAAGTCCCAAAACCGAAAGATCGAATTTATCAAATGAGTGCCGAAGAAGCCAAGTCGGGGTCTGATGTTATCACAAGTATTCATCTCGTTAATTCCGTACCCGCTCGGGTTTTGTATGATTCGGGTGCTAGTGTGTCTTTTGTATCCTATAATTTTAGCAAGCAACTAACCACCCCATTAGTTAAACTTCTGATACCCCTCGAAGTTGAAATAGCCGATAGCAAAATAGTTGTTGTATCCATGTATATCGTGACGTAGAAAGAGAGATTGACGATAGTGCCTTTAAGATTGATTTAATTCCTATTATGCTTGGGGAGTTCGATATTGTCATCGGCATAGATTGGCTTGACAAATATAATGCCGCCATCCTATGTAGCCAAAAGATAATATGGGTTGTAAATCCTAGCGGTCGTGAAATGATTATTTATGGTGACAAAAGGAAGGGTGAATTAAAGTTATGCTCCGTAATGAAGGCTAGGAGATATTTATCACGTAGTTGTCATGCCTTTATGGCTCACGTGGTAGATACGAGCTTTGAAAAGAAAAGAATCAACGATGTTCCAGTTGTAAATGAATTTTTCGACGTCTTCCCGGAAGATTTGCCGGGTATACCACCTGAAAGGAAAGTCGAATTCCGTATCGATCTCGTTCCGGGTGCAAAACCTATTGCAAAAACTCCTTACCGTCTAGCCCCATCTGAAATGAAAGAGTTAATGAGCCAACTCCAAGAATTACTCGACAAGGGTTTTATCTGCCCTAGTAGCTCACCGTGGGGGGGGGGGGACTCCGGTCTTGTTCGTTAAGATGAAAGACGGTAGTTGTAATACCCAAAATTTCAAAACATGCAAAATTACCAAAATACCCTTGTAACTTAAAATTTCAATTAACAATTAAATAAAACATCAAATAAACCCCAAAAACACTTGGAAATTAGCAACATATGAAGTATGATAATTTTTGCATGAACATTTTAATATTCTACATGTCCTAAAAATACTTGTCACAAATTTTTGCATAAACATTTTAATATTCTACATGTCCTAAAAATACTTGTCACACATAGAAACATTACATGGGCCGAATTACATATATATAAATAATTGTTTTCTTGTTAAATAAATAAAAATGTACAAAATAAAGGGATAAGTATCACAATTAAAGGGAATCATTCACAAATCAGTAAATTGATCCCATTAATCACTCATGGGCCGAAAATCATGCCCTCCCCCTAATAATACACGGCTTTCCCATTTATTTCCTTGTTACATATCCTAAAAACCCTAAAACATCAACCAAAAACTCCAATCGGCCACCATAATTTTTCCACGACCACTTATCATTTTTCCTGAGTTCCTGGGTGCTGGAAGAAGTGTATAAAAATAGGAGTTCGGTTTTTGTAGGCTTGATTCACTCGGTTTCAGTTTTTGTTCGATTTTCATGTTTGCCGAGAGGTATTAATTCTCCACCCTTATTCGATCATTCTAAAAGCTAATTGGTATTTTTATAACTCTTCTTACATCATATATGATCTATATAAAATGGTTATAATGATCCATGCACGCTACTAAGGTCGTTTGGAATTAAACGAACCAAAAACCCTAAAAGATCACATGAATTAATGAACCAGTTTTCTGATCAGGAAATTAGACCGAATTTAATTAATTGAATCTTGATGATAACTAAGTGTTTTTGGGAGTTTCTTGAGTCTAGAATTAAATTCAATGAAACAGCTTTCTGTACAAATTAACCTTGTGATTTTTAGAGGCCTGGAAGACCACTTTTGATTTTTTAGAAAATTAAGTGTCAAATCGAATTCGTATGTCTGGAAAAACAGTCCGTGTTTTTCGTTTATCATTTTCAAACCATGTCAAATTAGAAGGTCTCCTTTGAGTTGAGTAATATATGATATGTCTTATAGTTACTGGAATTTTTGTAAAATTTTATAAATTTTATAGATGGAGTAGTGAATTAATTACTTTTCGGGTGTTTCATCAGATCCGATTATGGAACATGTTTGGGAAATAGATTTTTCAGTCATCACTATACTAGTTAATAAAATCTGGAAAAATTAGGTAAATTACTAGGGACATATAGGGTTCTCTGGGAATTTTTGGGAATTTTATTTCAGAGTTCTAATATGATTCATAAATTATTTATAACAGGTCCAGTGCATACGAAAAATCTGTTAAAGTGTAAGGATATTAAAAAGGTGTTATTTGTTTATTTTCTAAAACTAAAGGGTTTAAATTGTTATTTTTCTAATACTAAAGGACTTAACTTGTAAAAAAACCTGTAACTTTATAATAATTACATCTTATACCCTAATTTTATGATAATTGCATAATAGTCCTTAAACTTATCATAATTACATAATAAACCCTAAAAATTTGTAAACCTACCATAATAACCTTAACTTTATATAAATACTATTATGAACCCTAAGCTATTAATATTGTCACTTTAAACTTATTAAATGATAACTTTGAATGCTTCTTAAAAATGGAAACTTACTAATTGAGGAAACCTGCTATAAATGGAAAGTTACTAAAAATAGAAAGCCGACTAAAATGAGAAATCTGATTTAAATAAGATATTAATAATAAGACGACCATGTATTCGTGTAGATTCGCTAAAGATGGAGTTTGTTTCCGATCTTTGTATTTCTAGATGTGTTTTCACTTGCGATATAAGGTACAAATATTCTACCCTTTCTCAGTAAGGGTGTCCTTCTCATGACTTTTGATCCAGATTTACTATAGGGTTCCCTAAGCCATTGCTATGTTCCCTTATACTTTGATTCGTTCTTCATGTTTCACTTACATCTGTCTATATTGGGTTGATTATGATGTGAGCCTTTTATTTGGTGCTTTCTTACTTGATCTATGCCCTTGCTATGCTTCCCGTGGTTTGTGAACCTTGATAATTGAGCCTTGCCATGTTCCTTTGATACTTGATGTGATTCGTTCGTCACCCTGTAACATGAATATTTGAATTACTTGATACTTTGAAGGATTATTTGATTTTGGAAACTAGATGTGAAAACCTTTCTGAATTATATATGAAAATGTGTGAGAAAAGCTATTTTAAAAGATGCGATACTACTTTTAAATAAAGTTACTAAAAGTTTTTAAGAAAACTATTTTTGAGACCATCTTTATGAAAACCGTTTTGAAAGACCATTTTTATGGAAACTATCTTGTAAGATCATTTATTATGAAAACCATTTTTGAAAGATTGCTTTAAATGGACTTTTAAATAGAAACCTTTTTAAATGAACTGTTGCTATGAAACTTTGATTATGAACCTTCTGATATTGACCCTTCTGATATTGAACCTTCTGATACTAAACCATCTTATATTGACCTTTCTGATATTGAACCATCTGATATTGAACCATCTGATACTTAACTATTGATATGAACCATTTGATATGAACCTTCTGATATAATTGAAATGGGAATTGGACTTGAACCACTTGATATTAAATTGAACTTGGATACTTGGACATTTGATACTTGACCCTGACCCACAGTTTGAGACTACGAGCCATTCACTAGGCATGAGGGTTTCATGTCCATGTCATTTATGCACCGATGGCATGACTCTAGGGCAGGAGAGTGATGACCTGTCTCGTCCCTGATTTGATTTGACTTGTGGTGTGTAGAGGAGGTATTTGGCCACCTGGGGCGTATGGATGCATCCTAGATTTGTTACTGTATACTGTTACTGTTTCTGTTATATACTGTTATTACTGGTGACTGATGGTGTGTGCGATACACGTCTTTCACATACTGGGAGCTAGCTACTCCATTTACTGATTGAGGACTCCCCTCATGATTACTGGTTACTGAGAGGTCTCCCCTCTATATGATTATATGGTTACATGATTATATTGATACTGCTTTTGTTACTGGGCTCGTAGTTGATTTATGTTTTCCTGCACCTTATAACCTTTACCTTTCATTACTGTTACCGTTTACTTATGCCTTAACTCTGACTGATTCGTACTTCATTTACTGTTCATTATTCTGTATTACTGCTTTGTTACCTTTATATCTGTTCACTGAGCTTTCGTAGCTCAGCCGCATTTCTTTTCCTGCGGCAGGTTTTAGTTTGGAAGCTGGGTATGAGTGGAGAGTATCTTGGACTTAGAAGACCTTACTAGGTAATTGGATTAGAGATGACTAGAAGAGCTTATATTTAGACTAGTAATTATTGTATTTCTCATTTGTAACCTTGTAGTTTCAGATTTTCCATTGTAACCATTGAAATTCAATTGTATTATTTATGTCATATGCTTGTGTTTGTTCTGATATGAAACCATTATTGTGACATCTTTACCCTTGTCGGGTTGGGGTGTTACAATTTATGGTATCAGAGAAACAGGCTGCGACTCGTAATACATTTACCCTTGGCCTATGAGTTTTGGACCATTAGGCTTCCACTGTAAGAACATAGGAGAACACCTTGAAAATTTGCTTTAGAATTTCCCCTGTAGGAACTTAATTTTTGACCAGTGAGGAATGGGTAGACTATAAGGCATTTGTTTAAGTATCATTGCTTCCGCATCACTCTGATTCGTGCCTTGCTTTTGGTTAAAGCCTGTTGAGATCACTTTCGGAGATTGAAAGCTTATGCTTTGCACCACCTAAGATTTGAAACCTAAATAAATCTTGAAAGCATTGAAAATTGCATAGTAATTGCCTGACACTATTTGATCCTTATCTTCAGATTCCGACTCTGACCTCTGATCCTTTGTTAATCATTTTGATGCCTCTTCGGGCATTTTGAGAATCACCATGGAGTTGACGTACTTGATACATTCTGTTAATTGTCTCTTGCTTTTGATAAACATCTATGAAACTTCCAACGCTATTTGATTTCGTTTTACCCATCTCAGTCCCTATGAGAAGTCTTGTGGTGTTTAACCACGAGTATAAGAATTGTTTTCCTCTTGACTATGACATTTGGTTTTGTTGACCTCTGAGACTGTAGAAGTACTAGGTGGATTAAGATAGGTTGTTTTAACTCAACTCGAGATAAAGTATGATCATCATGAAGGCATAGTTATGTGGTGCTAGTATTATGACGCCTGATCGACGTGATAATACTTACACCATATAACGTGCACTCATTGTGGCCATAGGATATCTTGGGGAGTACCTAAGAAGTTTAGAATTTGATCTCCGTTGGATTATCCGTGATTGGTGAGACTTTAGGTTCATTTCTGCCTATGCGTATACCTTGCCTTCGTTCATTAGATATCTGGATGAGTTTGGACTCTCTTTTTGCATTCTGTTGACCTCAGTTATAAATCTTGAACTCCTTGTAGAGCTCTCTACTGTTGATACGGTTAATTTGATTTGAAATCTTGTTCGTATTCCATATGAGCTTTCCAGAAAATTCACCTATCATCCATTTTATGTTGCATGGACCTCTTGATCAAAATCAACTTAATTTGTCTCCTTCTGAGAAATTTGAACCCACCTTGTTTTGATTTGAGTCATGAGAAACTATTGGTTTGAAGATCTTTTTGGATAAACCTCCCCGGACGTGAGAATGTTTGTAACGATCCTTTGCGATTTGCTACGATTTCGTCTAACTTTGCGACTTCAAATTTCGAGGACGAAAATTTTCTTTTAGAGGGGAAGAAGTTGTAATACCCAAAATTTCAAAACATGCAAAATTACCAAAATACCCTTGTAACTTAAAATTTCAATTAACAATTAAATAAAACATCAAATAAACCCCAAAACACTTGGAAATTAGCAACATATGAAGTATGATAATTTTTGCATGAACATTTTAATATTCTACATGTCCTAAAAATACTTGTCACACATAGAAACATTACATGGGCCGAATTACATATATATAAATAATTGTTTTCTTGTTAAATAAATAAAAATGTACAAAATAAAGGGATAAGTATCACAATTAAAGGGAATCATTCACAAATCAGTAAATTGATCCCATTAATCACTCATGGGCCAAAAATCATGCCCTCCCCCTAATAATACACGGCTTTCCCATTTATTTCCTTGTTACATATCCTAAAAACCCTAAAACATCAACCAAAAACTCCAATCGGCCACCATAATTTTTCCACGACCACTTATCATTTTTCCTGAGTTCCTGGGTGCTAGAAGAAGTGTATAAAAATAGGAGTTCGATTTTTGAAGGATTGATTCACTCGGTTTCAGTTTTTGTTCGATTTTCATGTTTGTCGAGAGGTATTAATTCTCCACCCTTATTCGATCATTCTAAAAGCTAATTGGTATTTTTATAACTCTTCTTACATCATATATGATCTATATAAAATGGTTATAATGATCCATGCACGCTACTAAGGTCGTTTGGAATTAAACGAACCAAAAACCCTAAAAGATCACATGAATTAATGAACCAGTTTTCTGATCAGGAAATTAGACCGACTTTAATTAATTGAATCTTGATGATAACTAAGTGTTTTTGGGAGTTTCTTGAGTCTATAATTAAATTCAATGAAATAGATTTCTGTAGAAATTAACCTTGTGATTTTTAGAGGCCTAGAAGACCACTTTTGATTTTTTAGAAAATTAAGTGTCAAATCGAATTCGTATGTCTGGAAAAACAGTCCGTGTTTTTCGTTTATCATTTTCAATCCATGTCTAATTAGAAGGTTTCCTTTGAGTTGGGTAATATATGATATGTCTTATAGTTACTGGAATTTTTGTAAAATTTTATAAATTTTATAGATGGAGTAGTGAATTAATTACTTTTCGGGTGTTTCATCAGATCCGATTATGGAACATGTTAGGGAAATGGATTTTTCAGTCATACCAATACTAGTTAATAAAATCTGGAAAAATTAGGTAAATTACTAGGGACATATAGGGTTCTCTGGGAATTTTTGGGAATTTTATTTCGGAGTTCTAATATGATTCATAAATTATTTAAAACAGGTCCAGTGCATACGAAAAATCTGTTAAAGTGTAAAGATATTAAAAAGGTGTTATTTGTTTATTTTCCAAAACTCAAGGGTTTAAATTGTTATTTTTCTAATACTAAAGGACTTAACTTGTAAAAAAACCTATAACTTTATAATAATTACATCTTATACCCTAATTTTATGATAATTGCATAATAGTCCTTAAACTTATCATAATTACATAATAAACCCTAAAAATTTGTAAACCTACCATAATAACCTTAACTTTATATAAATACTATTATGAACCCTAAGCTATTAATATTGTCGCTTTAAACTTATTAAATGATAACTTTGAATGCTTCTTAAAAATGGAAACTTACTAATTGAGGAAACCTGCTATAAATGGAAAGTTACTAAAAATAGAAAGCCGACTAAAATGAGAAATCTGATTTAAATAAGATATTAATAATAAGACGACCATGTATTCGTGTAGATTCGTTGAAGATGGAGTTTGTTTCCGATCTTTGTATTTCTAGATGTGTTTTCACTTGCGATATAAGGTACAGATATTCTACCCTTTCTCAGTAATGGTGTCCTTCTCATGACTTTTGATCCTGATTTACTATAGGGTTCCCTAAGCCATTGCTATGTTCCCTTATACTTTGATTCGTTCTTCATGTTTCACTTACATCTGTCTATATTGGGTTGATTATGATGTGAGCCTTTTATTTGGGGCTTTCTTACTTGATCTATGCCCTTGCTATGCTTCCCTTGGTTTGTGAACCTTGATAATTGAGCCTTTCCATGTTCCTTTGATACTTGATGTGACTCGTTCGTCACCCTGTAACATGAATATTTGAATTACTTGATACTTTGAAGGATTATTTGATTTTGGTAACTAGATGTGAAAACCTTTCTGAATTATATATGAAAATGTATGAGAAAAGCTATTTTAAAAGATGCGATACTATTTTTAAATGAAAGTTACTAAAAGTTTTTAAGAAAACTATTTTTGAGACCATCTTTATGAAAACCGTTTTGAAAGACCATTTTTATGAAAACTATTTTGTAAGATCATTTATTATGAAAACCATTTTTGAAAGATTGCTTTAAATGGACTTTTAAATAGAAACCTTTTTAAATGAACTATTGCTATGAAACTTTGATTATGTACCTTCTGATATTGACCCTTCTGATATTGAACCTTCTGATACTGACCCATCTGATATTGACCTTTCTGATATTGAACCATCTGATATTGAACCATCTGATACTGAACTATTGATATGAACCATTTGATATGAACCTTCTGATATAATTGAAATGGGAATTGGACTTGAACCACTTAATATTAAATTTGAACTTGGATACTTGGACATTTGATACTTGACCCTGACCCACAGTTTGAGACTACGAGCCATTCACTAGGCATGAGGGTTTCATGTCCATGTCATTGATGCACCGATGGCATGACTCTAGGGCAGGAGATTGATGACATGTCCCATCCCAGATTTGATTTGACTTGTGGTGTGTAGAGGAGGTATTTGGCCACCTGGGGCGTATGGATGCATCCTAGATTTGTTTCTGTATACTGTTACTGTTTCTGTTATATACTGTTATTACTGGTGACTGATGGTGTGTGCGATACACGTCTTTCACATACTGGGAGCTAGCTACTCCATTTACTGATTGAGGACTCCCCTCATGATTACTGGTTACTGAGAGGTCTCCCCTCTATATGATTATATGGTTACATGATTATATTGATACTGTTTTTGTTACTGGGCTCGTAGTGGATTTCTGTTTTCCCGCACCTTATAACCTTTACCTTTCATTACTGTTACCATTTACTTATGCCTTAACTCTGACTGATTCGTACTTCATTTACTGTTCATTATTTTGTCTTACTGCTTTGTTACCTTTATATCTGTTCACTGAGCTTTCGTAGCTCAGCCGCATTTCTTTTCCTGCGGCAGGTTTTAGTTTGGAAGCTGGGTATGAGTGGAGAGTATCTTGGACTTAGAAGACCTTACTAGCTAATTGGATTAGAGATGACTAGAAGAGCTTATATTTAGACTAGTAATTATTGTATTTCTCATTTGTAACCTTGTAGTTTCAGATTTTCCATTGTAACCATTGAAATTCAATTGTATTATTTATGTCATATGCTTGTGTTTGTTCTGATATGAAACCATTATTGTGACATCTCTACCCTTGTCGGGTTGGGGTGTTACAATTTATGGTATCAGAGAAACAGGCTGCGACTCGTAATACATTTACCCTTGGCCTGTGAGTTTTGGACCATTAGGCTTCCACTGTAAGAACATAGGAGAACACCTTGAAAATTTGCTTTAGGATTTCCCCTGTAGGAACTTAAGTTTTGACCAGTGAGGAATGGGTAGACTATAAGGCATTTGTTTAAGTATCATTGCTTCCGCATCACTCTGATTCGTGCCTTGCTTTTGGTTAAAGCCTGTTGAGATCACTTTCGGAGATTGAAAGCTTATGCTTTGCACCACCTAAGATTTGAAACCTAAATTAATCTTGAAAGCATTGAAAATTGCATAGTAATTGCCTGACACTATTTGATCCTTATCTTCAGATTCCGACTCTGACCTCTGATCCTTTGTTAATCATTTTGATGCCTCTTCAGGCATTTTGAGAAACACCATGGAGTTGACGTACTTGATACATTCTGTTAATTGTCTCTTGCTTTTGATAAACATCTATGAAACTTCCAACGCTATTTGATTTCGTTTTACCCATCTCAGTCCCTATGAGAAGTCTTGTGGTGTTTAACCACGAGTATAAGAATTGTTTTCCTCTTGACTATGACATTTGGTTTTGTTGACCTCTGAGACTGTAGAAGTACTAGGTGGATTAAGATAGGTTGTTTTAACTCAACTCGAGATAAAGTATGATCATCATGAAGGCATAGTTATGTGGTGCTAGTATTATGACGCCTGATCGACGTGATAATACTTACACCATATAACGTGCACTCATTGTGGCCATAGGATATCTTGGGGAGTACCTAAGAAGTTTAGAATTTGATCTCCGTTGGATTATCCGTGATTGGTGAGACTTTAGGTTCATTTCTGCCTATGTGTATACCTTGCCTTCGTTCATTAGATATCTGGATGAGTTTGGACTCTCTTTTTGCATTCTGTTGACCTCAGTTATAAATCTTGAACTCCTTGTAGAGCTCTCTACTGTTGATACGGTTAATTTGATTTGTAATCTTGTTCGTATTCCATATGAGCTTTCCAGAAAATTCACCTATCATCCATTTTATGTTGCATGGACCTCTTGATCAAAATCAACTTAAATTGTCCCCTTCTGAGAAATTTGAACCCACCTTGTTTTGATTTGAGTCATGAGAAACTATTGGTTTGAAGATCTTTTTGGATAAACCTCCCCGGACGTGAGAATGTTTGTGACGATCCTTTGCGATTTGCTACGATTTCGTCTAACTTTGCAACTTCAAATTTCGAGGACGAAAATTTTATTTTAGAGGGGAAGAAGTTGTAATACCCAAAATTTCAAAACATGCAAAATTACCAAAATACCCTTGTAACTTAAAATTTCAATTAACAATTAAATAAAACATCAAATAAACCCCAAAACACTTGGAAATTAGCAACATATGAAGTATGATAATTTTTGCATGAACATTTTAATATTCTACATGTCCTAAAAATACTTGTCACACATAGAAACATTACATGGGCCGAATTACATATATATAAATAATTGTTTTCTTGTTAAATAAATAAAAATGTAAAAAATAAAGGGATAAGTATCACAATTAAAGGGAATCATTCACAAATCAGTAAATTGATCCCATTAATCACTCATGGGCCGAAAATCATGCCCTCCCCCTAATAATACACGGCTTTCCCATTTATTTCCTTGTTACATATCCTAAAAACCCTAAAACATCAACCAAAAACTCCAATCGGCCACCATAATTTTTCCACGACCACTTATCATTTTTCCTGAGTTCCTGGGTGCTAGAAAAAGTGTATAAACATAGGAGTTTGATTTTTGAAGGCTTGATTCACTCGGTTTCAGTTTTTGTTCGATTTTCATGTTTGCCGAGAGGTATTAATTCTCCACCCTTATTCGATCATTCTAAAAGCTAATTGGTATTTTTATAACTCTTCTTACATCATATATGATCTATATAAAATGGTTATAATGATCCATGCACGCTACTAAGGTCGTTTGGAATTAAACGAATCAAAAACCCTAAAAGATCACATGAATTAATGAACCAGTTTTCTGATCAGGAAATTAGACCGACTTTAATTAATTGAATCTTGATGATAACTAAGTGTTTTTGGGAGTTTCTTGAGTCTATAATTAAATTCAATGAAATAGATTTCTGTAGAAATTAACCTTGTGATTTTTAGAGGCTTGGAAGACCACTTTTGATTTTTTAGAAAATTAAGTGTCAAATCGAATTCGTATGTCTGGAAAAACAGTCCGTGTTTTTCATTTATCATTTTTAAACCATGTCGAATTATAAGGTTTCCTTTGAACTAGCTAATATTTGATATGTCTACTGGTTACTGGAATTTTTGTAAAATTTTATAAATTTTATAGACGGAGTAGTGAATTAATTACTTTTCGGGTGTTTCATCAGATCCGATTATGGAACATGTTAGGGAAATGGATTTTTCAGTCTTACCTATACTAGTTAATAAAATCTGGAAAAATTAGGTAAATTACTAGGGACATATAGGGTTCTCTGGGAATTTTTGGGAATTTTATTTCAGAGTTCTAATATGATTCATAAATTATTTAAAACAGGTCCAGTGCATACGAAAAATCTGTTAAAGTGTAAAGATATTAAAAAGGTGTTATTTGTTTATTTTCCAAAACTAAAGGGTTTAAATTGTTATTTTTCTAATAATAAAGGACTTAACTTGTAAAAAAACATGTAACTTTATAATAATTACATCTTATACCCTAATTTTATGATAATTGCATAATAGTCCTTAAACTTATTATAATTACATAATAAACCCTAAAAATTTGTAAACCTACCATAATAACCTTATTTTTATATAAATACTATTATGAACCCTAAGCTATTAATATTGTCCCTTTAAACTTATTAAATGATAACTTTGAATGCTTCTTAAAAATGAAAACTTACTAATTGAGGAAACCTGCTATAAATGGAAAGTTACTAAAAATAGAAAGCCGACTAAAATGAGAAATCTGATTTAAATAAGATATTAATAATAAGACGACCATGTATTAGTGTAGATTCGCTGAAGATGGAGTTTGTTTCCGATCTTTGTATTTCTAGATGTGTTTTCACTTGCTATATAAGGTACAGATATTCTACCCTTTCTCAGTAAGGGTGTCCTTCTCATGACTTTTGATCCTGATTTACTATAAGGTTCCGTAAACCATTGCTATGTTCCCTTATACTTTGATTCGTTCTTCATGTTTCACTTACATCTGTCTATATTAGGTTGATTATGATGTGAGCCTTTTATTTGGTGCTTTCTTACTTGATCTATGCCCTTGCTATGCTTCCCTTGGTTTGTGAACCTTGATAATTGAGCCTTGCCATGTTCCTTTTGATACTTGATGTGATTCGTTCGTCACTCTGTAACATGAATATTTGAATTACTTGATACTTTGAAGGATTATTTGATTTTGGTAACTAGATGTGAAAACCTTTCTGAATTATATATGAAAATGTGTGAGAAAAGCTATTTTAAAAGATGCGATACTACTTTTAAATAAAGTTACTAAAACTTTTTAAGAAAACTATTTTTGAGACCATCTTTATGAAAACCGTTTTGAAAGACTATTTTTATGAAAACTATTTTGTAAGATCATTTATTATGAAAACCATTTTTGAAAGATTGCTTTAAATGGACTTTTAAATAGAAACCTTTTTAAATGAACTGTTGCTATGAAACTTTGATTATGAACCTTCTGATATTGACCCTTCTGATATTGAACCTTCTG
This sequence comes from Artemisia tridentata subsp. tridentata, assembly GCA_021014915.2. NCBI lineage: Eukaryota > Viridiplantae > Streptophyta > Magnoliopsida > Asterales > Asteraceae > Artemisia > Artemisia tridentata. Next base: position 56,833,269 of record CP139503.1, read on the forward strand.
ATACTGACCCATCTGATATTGACCTTTCTGATATTGAACCATCTGATATTGAACCATCTGATACTGAACTATTGATATGAACCATTTGATATGATTGAAATGGGAATTGGACTTGAACCACTTGATATTAAATTTGAACTTGGATACTTGGACATTTGATACTTGACCCTGACCCACAGTTTGAGACTACGAGCCATTCACTACGCATGAGGGTTTCATGTCCATGTCATTGATGCACCGATGGCATGACTCTGGGGCAGGAGAGTGATGACCTGTCCCGTCCCTAATTTGATTTGACTTGTGGTGTGTAGAGGAGGTATTTGGCCACCTGGGGCGTATGGATGCATCCTAGATTTGTTACTGTATACTGTTACTGTTTCTGTTATATACTGTTATTACTGGTGACTGATGGTGTGTGCGATACACGTCTTTCTCATACTGGGAGCTAGCTACTCCATTTACTGATTGAGGACTCCCCTCATGATTACTGGTTACTGAGAGGTCTCCCCTCTATATGATTATATGGTTACATGATTATATTGATACTGTTTCTGTTACTGGGCTCGTAGTGGATTTCTGTTTTCCTGCACCTTATAACCTTTACCTTTCATTACTGTTACCATTTACTTATGCCTTAACTCTGACTGATTCGTACTTCATTTACTGTTCATTATTCTGAATTACTGCTTTGTTACCTTTATATCTGTTCACTGAGCTTTCGTAGCTCAGCCGCATTTCTTTTCCTGCGGCAGGTTTTAGTTTGGAAGCTGGGTATGAGTGAAGAGTATCTTGGACTTAGAAGACCTTACTAGCTAATTGGATTAGAGATGACTAGAAGAGCTTATATTTAGACTAGTAATTATTGTATTTCTCATTTGTAACCTTGTAGTTTCAGATTTTCCATTGTAACCATTGAAATTCAATTGTATTATTTATGTCATATGCTTGTGTTTGTTCTGATATGAAACCATTATTGTGACATCTCTACCCTTGTCGGGTTGGGGTGTTACAATTTATGGTATCAGAGAAACAGGCTGCGACTCGTAATACATTTACCCTTGGCCTATGAGTTTTGGACCATTAGGCTTCCACTGTAAGAACATAGGAGAACACCTTGAAAATTTGCTTTAGGATTTCCCCTGTAGGAACTTAAGTTTTGACCAGTGAGGAATGGGTAGACTATAAGGCATTTGTTTAAGTATCATTGCTTCCACATCACTCTGATTCATGCCTTGCTTTTGGTTAAAGCCTGTTGAGATCACTTTCGGAGATTGAAAGCTTATGCTTTGCACCACCTAAGATTTGAAACCTAAATAAATCTTGAAAGTATTGAAAATTGCATAGTAATTGCCTGACACTATTTGATCCTTATCTTCAGATTCCGACTCTGACCTCTGATTCTTTGTTAATCATTTTGATGCCTCTTCGGGCATTTTGAGAATCACCATGGAGATGACGTACTTGATACATTCTGTTAATTGTCTCTTGCTTTTGATAAACATCTATGAAACTTCCAACGCTATTTGATTTCGTTTTACCCATCTCAGTCCCTATGAGAAGTCTTGTGGTGTTTAACCACGAGTATAAGAATTGTTTTCCTCTTGACTATGACATTTGGTTTTGTTGACCTCTGAGACTGTAGAAGTACTAGGTGGATTAAGATAGGTTGTTTTAACTCAACTCGAGATAAAGTATGATCATCATGAAGGCATAGTTGGTTTTCGAAGCGCAAGATGGTTTTCGAAGATTGATCTTCGTTCGGGCTACCATCAGTTAAAGGTTCGAGAAGAAGATATTCCTAATACGGCTTTTAGGACCCGTTATGGCCACTATGAGTTTACGGTTACGCCCTTTGGTCTCACAAACACGCCTGCGGTTTTCATGGACCTCATGAACCGTGTATGTAGACCGATGTTGGACAAATCCGTTATAGTGTTCATCGATGATATTCTTATCTATTCTAAAATTAAGAAGGAACATGAAATTCATCTTCGGAAGATTCTTGAAACCTTGAGAAAAGAAAGATTGTATGCTAAGTTCACAAAGTGCAAATTTTGGTTACAAGAGGTACAGTTCCTTGGTCATGTTATAAATTCGAAAGGTATCAAGGTGGACCCATCTAAATTCGAAGCTGTGATAAATTGGCAAGTATCGAAGAACATTGGTGAAATTCGAAGTTTTCTTGGACTCGCGGGATATTATCGTAGGTTCATTCAAGACTTCTCCAAAATTGCATCTTCATTAACTGAACTCACCAAAAACAATGTTCCTTTTGTGTGGGGTGAGAAACAAGAGAAAGCCTTCCGTACTTTATGAAAGAGATTATGTAAAGCACCGATTCTAGTGTTACCGGAAGGAACGGAAGACATGGTGGTGTATAGTGACGCATCTTATTCTGGTCTCGGATGTGTTCTTATGCAAAAGGTTAAAGTGATTGCTTATGCCTCGAGACAACTAAAGAAACATGAAGAGAATTATACAACTCATGATCTTGAATTCGTGGCAGAGGTTTTTGCTCTATAACTTTGGAGGTACTATTTGTATGGTGTCAAGTTTGTAATTTATACCGATCACAGAAGCCTTCAATATTTTCTTAAGAAGAAGGATCCGAACACGAGGCAACGGAGGTGGCTAGATTTATTAAAGGACTATGATTGCGAAATTCGCTACCACTCCGATAAAGCGACTGTAGTGGTGGATGCTTTGAGTCGTAAGGGTCGAAATGAAGTTACTCGGATTCATTCATTACGGATGATTGTCACGTCCGACCTTTTTGATAAAATTAAGTTAGCCCAAGAGGAAGCAATGAAAGAAGAAAATAGAGAAAGTGAACGTATTACCTCTCACATTTTACATCTTGAGGAAGATAGTTGATGGATTAAGACACGGTATGGAAGGTTTATATTCCTTTTCTGATCGATATCAAAGAATTGATCCTAGAGGAAGCACACAAGTCGAAATATTTTATTCATCCGTGAGCTACAAAGATGTACCTTGATTTGAAGAAGAATTATTGGTGGCCGGGTATGAAAAGAGATTGTGAAAAGTACGTCGAGAAATGTTTACCTTGTTTAAAGGTTAAAGCCGAGCACCAAAAGCCATATGGAAAAGTTCAACCTTTAGATATTCCGATTTGGAAGTGGGAAAAGATCACGATGGATTTCATTACGAAATTGCCTAGGACGAAAAAGAAAAACGATACCATTTGGGTTATAGTAGATCGTTTAACAAAGAGTGCACACTTCATTCCGATCAGGGAGAATATGCTCGTTCACAAGTTAGCGAAGATTTATGTCAACGAGATAGTTGCACATCATGGTGTACCCATTTCTATAGTCTCCGATAGAGACGGGCGTTTCACTTCAAACTTTTGGCAAAGTTTCCAAGAAGAACTAGGTATGAAACTACATATGAGCACGACTTTTCATCCTCAAACTGACAGGCAAAGCGAGAAGACGATTCAAAATTTAGAAGATATGTTACGAGCTTGTATGATTGACTTTGGAGGTAATTGGGATGATCATTTGCCTCTAGTTGAATTCGCCTACAACAATAGTTATCATGCTAGTATAGACATGCCACCCTACGAAATGCTTTATGGTAGAAGGTGTAGGACGCCCGTGTGTTGGGAAGAAGTCGGAAGAAGGAAATTGGCGAGCACGGATGTAGTGCTGGCGACAACTGAAAAGATTGAGATGATTCGGGCAAGACTTAAAGCGGCACAGATAAGTGGAAAAGCTATGCCGATAATCGGAGAAGACCAATCGAATTCGAAGTAGGTGATTTTGTCATGTTAAAAGTTTCTCCGTGGAAAGGCGTTTTTAGGTTTAAAAACAAAGGGAAACTAAGTCCGCGGTTTATAGGACCATTTAAAATCTTGAAACATGTTGGCGAGGTAGCATACGTGTTGGAATTGCCCGAAGAAATTAGAGGTATTCATAATACCTTCATGTGTCATACTTGAGGAAGTGTTTGGCGGACGAAACAAGGGTGGGCACCTTGAATGATATAGAAATTGACCCGGAGTTAACATCACAAGAGGAGCCGGAAGCTATATTAGGAAGAAAGGTGAGACAACTAAGGAACAAAGAGATCCGATTGGTTAAGGTACAATGGAGGCATCGCAAGGGCACAAGTGTTAGATGGGAGACGGAAGAGAAAATGAGGAACAAGTATCCTCATCTATTTCAAGAGTGGATTTCGAGGACGAAATCCTAATTAAGGAGGGGTGAATTATTACACCCGAAACCCGAAAAGGTAATAATGTTAAGCCATGTAAGTATATATATATATATATATATATATATATATATATATATATATATATATATATATATATATATATATATAGACACACACACACACACACACTAGACTTCAAAGCCCGCCCAATGGGCGGGCATGACTTGTAATTATAATTTGGATGCTTTTAGTTAACGTAAAATTATGTTTTAAGGTGTTTTTTTTTTTTTTTTTTTTTTTTTTTTTTTTTTTTTTTTTTTTTTTTATGGATGGTTTTAGTTGCTTTTTTAATTATGTTTTTTGTTGGTTGTTTATTTATTTTTGGTAAAAATTTTAAGAGATAGTTATTTCAATAAGATGCAAGTAGTGTATGTTAATAATTACTACTTAAAGTCTATAGTGAACCTATACATGGTCTTTTCATATCACTTTTGTTTTTTATTTTGTTATCTTCAATACAATAAACATAATTACAAAATTGAATAAACCAAATTATTTATGATTAAAAAATTGGTATCCGGATAAAGAAAGCTAAATCTATAATCTTGATCTGGTAATTATAATTTGGATGGTTTGAGTTAACGTAAAATTATGTTTTAAGGTGTAGTTTTTTTTTTTTTTTTTTTTTTTTTTTTTTTTTTTTTTTTTTTTTTTTGGAATTATATGGATGGTTTTAGTTATTGTTTAATTACGGGAAAATATTTTTAAGCACGTTGTTTTTATTTATTTGTGCTAAAAATTTTAAAAGATAGTAATTTCAATAAGATCCAAGTAGTGTATCTTAATCATTACTACTTAAAGTCTATAGTGAACCTATACATGGTTTATTTGTTGAGATGCCCATTGGGGGGGGGGGGGGCATGACTTGTAATTTTAATTTTGATGGTGTCCGTTAACGGAAATTATTTTTATCGACATCAATTTCATTTTATTTTTTTATGTTATTAGTTTACGTTTTAAAATTTTTAAGAGAAGTTGAGGTTGGCGTAAAAGAAGATTTGTGTTTTTATTTGCTTTGTTATTTTTAAATTTTTAGTAATTTATTTGGTGTTAGTTAACGGAAAATTATTTTTAAGGACGTCGAGTTTATTTAATTTTGTTGTGGTATTAGTTTACGTTTAAAAAATTTTAAGAAAAGGCGAGCTTGACGTACATTTTAATTGTTTTTTTTTTTAAAAGAAAATCTGTTTTGTTATTTTAATATTTTTATTAGGGATAATTACTAAAATAGCCCAAAACCCAAATGGGATATTTCTACCCCGGTTGCCCTGGGCAATGCCCCCAGTTGCCCAAAAAAGGGCGATTGTTGCCCAAAAAATAAACTGAAAATCCTTCGGTTGCCCCAAAAAATGCCGGTTGCCCTGGGCAACACAATTATTTTTGAATTTCGGGTTAGATAGGGAACCGCCCATTTGTGTTTGGGCTATTTTGGTAATTATCCCTTTTTATTATTAGGTAGTTGTTTTTTTTAAGATAAAACGGGTGTTTGGGTTCGGAAGTGTACTGAAGATGCGCCAACCAATCAAATTGCTACGGGATTATACTTTTGGTTTCATATATACACTATAAATAGGTTAACGAAAAATAAGATATAAACGTACCAATTTTTATGTTAAATGCATTAACAATTAAACAATTAAAATATACAAAGTTACAAACCTTGCTTACAGCTAACAATTTATTCATCTAAACGCACGAAACCTGCAGTTACAACCATCCTTATATGAACATGTAATTTTTTGGGTTGAATCTCGAGTGATAACCCTTTGAATGTCTCTATCCGTTGAACAATCCTAATTTGACATTATTACCTGTTCGTGTGAGTGTGGGTGTGACCAGCTTGTTTTGGTTTATTCATCTCTTCTTTTATTATCCATTGCACTGCACAACGCTCATAAGGAATTACCCGTAGACAATGTGAAGTGGTACATTTTTATTTCGCTCGAGGCAGTTCATTGCTTCTTTTCCAACTTCATGTGGTGACTGAAGGCATACCCAATCTAACAAACTTAACTTTCGCACCCCTTGTATGACTTAAAAGCTATACCAGATAACATATTAGATTGTTAACATTTTTAGCGATTATCGTACATTATGAGTCTAGGCATACTTCAAATTTTAGAGCCACCTGGTTTTACACACCAATAGTTGTATAAACTGTCAAAGTGAAGAAGGAAGGAACCTGGCCAATATCAATATTGCAGCTGTATTGGCTTGAAAATGAGTTTTAGCATAAGAAGCAGTGGATTTAAGTGGTTTCAATCTCCAAATAAGAGTGTCTTTTGGTAATATTTCACTTGATCCCTGCCAATAAATGTAAAACATCAGTAAATGAAAAATTAGCAGCTAGAATAAGTTCGGTATAAGCTTATAGAAAGAGGTCATATCACCACACTATATTTGCATCTAGAGAAAATCACAATGGGTCGTGAGTAATTGTGAGGATTAGGACCGTTAAAATTTTGATTAATAGGAGAATCCACATGAAGCATAAAAGATGAAAGATTTTTGCATTGGTTGTTGAGGTTTTTATATACTTACTTGGGTAACATTTTAGTTCATGCTGAATGAGGTCATATGGGAATGGGAATTGCTGTTCCACCCGGCAAATTGCAAGATGTTTGTCGTCCAATGACTTCCTTTGTTCGTCCAGTTCCTAATAAAGCTATAAAATGCAATTATACTGATTAGAATGGTAAATATTTAGTCCAAATAAGTATCATTGTAGAAAACAAAACCGTACTAAAAACGACCCGTTTCAACCCACATCTATATTAATCTGGTAACAGAGCTATATACACACACACACACACACACAAATCAGACTTTTCTTAGAGCAACTTGATCACTTTATTTTTTTTTTTTTTGCTTGTGAGCCTATAAATTTTAACTCATGTCTTATAAAAACTCGTTAGCAGCCAATAGGAAACTTAAGAGGGGTGTTTGGCCAATTGCACTAATGTACTCAAAATGCCATCAAACAGTACAAATAAGAAAAATGTGTATGGAAAATACAGTTTCACTCTTAAATGAATGAGTGAAGTTCATTACATGAAATGAATCACACTACTTAAATAATTAATTAACTAATCATCCTTTGGGAATCATTCTATTAAGTGAAGCTAGGCATCAGAACTACGTTAATGTGGAATTGTATGTTTGAATAACATGGCTATCAGAACTACTAAGGAAATAAGCCACTAAATTGAAGTGGGTTTGCTCGTTTACTTTACGGCAGACAGTCCTACATTGTAGGAAATAACCTTCTTGATTGTGTGGATCTATTCGGGTGGTCTTGGATCTTGAAAGATTAAGAATCCCATGGTGAGTTAGTGAGATGTTAGAGAGAGAGGGAAACTCTTAGAGAGAAAACTGGTAATATTAGATTAATGTGTGAAGAGTTCCACCCTTCCCTTGTGTGGGAAGGGTTATATATATAGTCCTAATATTTGTGCCCCTAGTGGGCTGTGGAGTGAGCTGACAGTGGGGAAAGCCCCGACCCACTCCACGAATATAAATACGACTAAGCTAATACTGATAATACTAATACTACTAAACAAATATATATAAGCCTACGAGCTATATAAATGCTAATTAGATGCTCGGGGTGACCGAACCTTCATATGAATATTTATATTCCTAACAATCTCCCCCTAAGGGAGGTCACCCCGGAAATAATAACTTGAATTCTAGCATTTTGTCTTCTGAAGATGTCTTCATAGCTCGTAGTCTTTGATTCTTCATTGTCTTGAAACATCATGCATTCAGCAGTGATCTTGTGATGACCTTTCCTTGTCTTGGATGATCTTTGAGTATTCTTCGACTTTATCATCCAACATTTGTTTCCAAGTCATCTTTCAGGAGTATGTTACCATGTGATGTGTAAATCTTTGAGCCGACATGCTCACACTATTTGGTGTCATGATCTTTAGCATCAGAGTTTGCAGAAGCCGTGTAAAAGGTCTTTTAGGTTGATCATGACATTCTTGAGTTACAATGATGATGTAGTGTGAACATGTGGTAGAGGATTGGCATCTTTACTGCAACCAGCTACAACCGCATTCAGCTGCAACTTCAGTCAGCTACAACCGCAAACAGCTGCAACAGCAATCAGCTACAATCGCCAGAAGTTCCTGCATACGACAGTTAGCAATAAAACATCCGGTACTTACAGGTTCGGACTTCGAGATTGTAAACAGCATAGTGTGAAAACTCTCTCTAATCCTTACCAAGACCGTTCCTAATCGAAAACCCACAGAGGGCTTTTTAAGATCGAACCGTAGCACATCAACGATTAGGTGAGTCGCTGGAGATCACTCCACGACTGTAGACCGTTAGAAACTGCCGTGACCACTAAGCGTAATCCACGAGGAATTACCGAAGTGACCTGCTTTCAGGGCTGCTTGATGTTGACCCTGGCAGGAATTTCCATTCAATCATTGAGAATTACATTAGTAAATTCCCTCATAAATGTTCTGGCAGATTGCTAAGATCTGCGTAGGACTCATAAGTTTACAACTGGTGTCCTTAATGTTGAACAACCAGTGTAGAAATAATTCGTGTCCCTATGAGATCTTATTATGCATCTCGTGGCTCTAGACTCGATAGTGCGTTTTGATTTAGTGAGCGGAGGCTGGAGAGAACTGCCACCTATTCAATATCATCTAACTCGGAGTGAGAGAGACGATAGGAATGTATTGATCTCCGTGACAATTGAAACAAGAATCCTTTGAGGGACCTTGAGTGGCTAGGGAGGGTTGTGCAGCGTATCACTGGGTCCATGATACTTTGTCTTCAATGCCAGCAATCAACTAAGTGATTCTGACAGCATATGTATTGACCCGGTTTCTGCCTAAGTTGTAAGGAGGGCTATTTCTTTTCACCCTTTATCTTTACAATTCTTTTTCATTCTTCAACCCCTTCAGTGCTTACCGAGACTTCATAACTAACACCTTGTTGGGTTTATTCCAGTGTTAGCTCCATCTCAGTCGGCACTCTTCCCTTATACACTTTTCTCCTTTTTAATCATACCTAAGGACTTCTACACTAACTAGTGGATTGTCCCTGGGTAGATCCCTCCGGCTCTGGCGGGATCGTGGGAACTTGAGCCTAACCTAACCATCCTTATAACTCCATGCATTAATTAAAATGGTCGGTCTTTGGTGTTCTTCCACGATTGCCAAACCAAATCTTTGAAAAATCTCTCAAAGTGTTCATGATTCTGAAACACATTTTTGCAAACACTTGAGAGTTTTATATTTTTCAAATGCTCCCCCTCAACATGTGCTCGGTTGATTGTTTTATAAATTTGCACATGTTAGGTAGAGCTCGCACTTTTTGAATTGATCAACTTTCAGTGAACATGACCGATTCGAGACACGCTTACATCACTAGTTAGACTAGCTTGAAATTATTACCCGGCCTGGTCAAGTCCACAGAAAGTTTCTCGAAACGGTACACTCTACTCAGACACATCCTTTTCGAGACACGCTTACATCACTGGTTAGACCAGCTTGAAATTATTACCCGGCCAGGATATGTCCTTTCGATAGATGACAGTTTTGTTTCGTCAATTCTTTTGTGAAGTCTGAGCCGTGCTCACATAAGATGCATGCCAAATCCTTTTTGTCAATTCGCTCCCCCTCAATATGTGCATCGATATACGAAAGAGTTTAGCACATATGGGAGAGCTTACATTTAAGTCCAAAACATCACATTTTCATCAGGTTTCATATTTAAATCACATTCTCTCCCCCGATCAAAAATTTCAAACCTTTTGAGATTTGTGATCCCAATTGATTTAAATAAATTTAGAAAACATGGGAGAAAATGTGTCCGATTTAATATATTCTGATGATGTAACATACTATGCTCCCCCTTAATCTAAGAGGGAGATTCACTGCTCATTTTGCACAAGATAACTTTTATGACACATATGATATTGACCTTTTTGCTCAAATGATGTAATCACCCACTTTACTGAGTGAGTCAGTGGTCAACATCGATTATCCATCCACCAACAAATCTTCTCAAGTATTGTCGTTGATCCCCACTTGGCGAGACCAAAAATAGATGAATGGTGGTGGCGGTGGTGAAAGTGTTGTTGTTGTTGTTGCCGACGTTGTTGTTGTGGTGAATTTCGAGCCAATCAATAGAATTTGAACGTCTGATTAAATGGTTAGAATGGGAACTGGTACATTCATTTTGGCTATGGAATCTGCATAAGAATATCAACACAGATATACATACATGCAGATACACTATTCCTAAATAGCTACCCTTCAGCAGCTTGCCACATTATAATACCAAGTTCATCTTATAATCAAACCCCAATCAGGAACTACGTCAAACCACTATCTAGCATGAAGAGCAATTAGCAATCATGAACATGGCAATTCACACAGATATCAATATTCAACTCAGGATCTTAGGGACATGATTCAAGCATGATAACAATACACCTAAGCAAATCCTGATAGCATAAGCACAATATCAACAACACTTGAGCAGCAATCGACTAACAAAAGTCAAACAACATTTGAAACTCATTCATTCAGATCATACAAATGTCATTGGGGCATTCAAGAACATCAAACTCAACTGGTTTTCAAACTTCTTTTAGGTTTTGAGTCTTAAAGCATTTTGGGGATTATACGAGGATTCCAAAGTAACACAAATGAACCTTCTAGATACATAAAGCTAGGAAACTATAAGCAAATTGCACATAATGTCCTAAACTTTCTAGCAACTAACACACTTGGTCATTTGATATATTTAAGCAAGATCCTCTTCAACTAATTCCCCATTAACTACAAGACCATTTCTAACAAGTATGATTTAACCAATGAATCCATTTGATGATATAAAATTTGAATTCACTCTCCCCCTCAATCAATGACCCGTATTCTAGTTGAACCTCAACTAAAATCACGCTCAACCCCACAACTCATCAAACAAGAACTGTCATGAGGTTGTGTAGTCGTTGATTGAGTGACAAATTTTATGCATAATCCAAGTATAAACAAATTTCATACAACACATATTCACCAAGTGTCTCACAAATAATTTTCAGAAGAATCATAGAATGAAAACTATTTGTTATACAAAGAAGACTTCTCTTCTTTTTCAAGAAATGATGCACTGAAACGTACATCAGATCGAAGAAACATGGATATAAAGTAATCCATGCCCAGGTGAACATCACCCAGTTGAAGGAACAGCCGTCTTTTTGGCGACGTGCTTTCCCCATTTTGAAGCGCGGGTTGCTATCTGAAGTAATAGCAAGCCATTTAGACATGTTTTAACCATCCATTTTAACTTCTGCTCGAGCTTCATTTAAAGACCCGTGCCATTATTGAATGACATTTCTAAGTCCGTAAATGTTATCGATAAACAGAAGACATGCCTAGGTGAAACTATTTTTGGTCTTTTCTAATTTTTCTGATTTTTATGGTTTTTCTTGGTTTTAATATTTTTCTATATACAATTAGCAAGATTTCTGTATATCTATTTACAAGATGGTATAAGATATGAACAAGTATATATATACAAGGATACGAACCAGAAACCATTACTCCTCAGCATTCTGAATCTTCTCCGCATTCATCACTTGACTTGCTGAAGAGCAATGTGAGCACTTTCAATCAGGGAATGATTCTGGCTCAACACTCTCCCCTAATTTGTGCTCTCCCCCAATCTGACAACCTCTGACGAACACCCATAATTGGAAGAAGACTTTGGATGAACGCCCGAAATATGAAGAAGTCTTTTGGTGACCAAATGCATGCCGTCTTAAATCTTCTAACACTCCCGTCCTAGAGTGACTTCGTCAAAAACCTTAGGCATCTTTTCGGTAGTTTAAGTTGAGCCTCAACTGAAATCTAGCTTAACCTCACAACTCATCAAACAAGAACTGTTATGAGATTAGGTTAACATCAAGTTGGACTTAACCTTCAACTACGGAACAACTTGAACCTAACTTAACTCCACAACTCATCAAACAAGAACTGTCATGGGATTAAGTTAAATATCAAGTTGTAAGAAAAGAACTCAACAAGTTTTGACTGTGGAGAAGACTGTAGACTCGACCTTCTTCAAGATTGCCCAATGTGGAGGAACAGAATACCAATCAACTTAATCTCACCAAATGCCTTCCAGTAACCTTACATATAACCCATCAGCCCGCAGCATACACATGAGATGATAACACCCAACAGAGAATGTAGAGTAGACTGACGACTCGACCTTCTTCAGTCTTGAGTATAACACCAAAGTAACAAGTTGAACCACTGACCATCTATAGAATGTATCCATATTTGGATATTAAGCCCTGATCACGTGAACCTGTTGTGCGTCCTTGATGTACACATTCTCTCTCCCCTGATGGTTACGATTAATCAGCACATAACGTAGCAGTGAAACGATAATACCCAGGTAACAAGTTGAACCACTGATCATCTATAGTATTTATCCATTCTGGATATTAAGCCCTGATCACGTGAACCTGTTGTGCGTCCTTGGTGTACACATTTCTCTCCCCCATGATGGTTACGATTAATCGGAATCATCATCATGATGTGTACATGTAGCCTGATGACGTGTACTTGAAGCATTGACTAGAAGCCCATTGTTGCTGATTATACCAACCCGTGAGACTCGATTAGCATTCCATGACCATGTTCTTCAACACCTTGATAGAGGAAGAAGATGTGTTGGAGAACCATGGTTTGCACGACTCCTGAACTGACGAATTCAGGAGTCGTATGACCATTTCTCAATCATCAACCAACATGTAGACTAATATTCACCCTTTCCCCCCCTCAAAAATTGCATATGCCTGCCAACTGCAATTTTTGATGATTGAACCAGTGAATATGAATACCATCAACGATAAGTAACTCCGCTTGACGGTTCTTGAAGACTAACACGTTGTTTATTCACTCTTTCCCCCCCCCTCAAAAATTGCATATGCCTGTCAACTGCAATTTTTGGTTGAACAAGTGAATGAGAATATACTCCAGTGTGCGCCGATCCACTTGAAGATTGAATAAGCACGGAAAGAGCATGAATCTTGTTGATGAGAATGGCCATTAATAAGAAGACTCCTCTTCTTTTGAAGATAAAGTGCACTCAAGCGTACACTTTTCTTTTCTTTGATGAACGAGGCCTGAACTGATGTATTCAGACGTCATTATGTTGAAGAGCGAGGCCTGTACTGAAGTGTACAAACGTCATTTGATGAAGAACGAGGCCTGCACTAAAGTGTACAGACGTCATATGATGAAGAGCGAGGCCTGCACTGACTTGTACAGACGTCATATCTCTCTCTTTACTTCTTCTCTCATCTAACTCGTTACCAACCCCATTATCATTCTGTCGGCTTGATGTCGTGACCACTGATGGAGAAAAACCCAATATGATGAACTTGATACTGAAGTAATATAACCCGAACTTGTGACTTAAACTTGTGCTAATGCGAGACAAGGAGCGGTGCAGAGACTTCGTGCAACATCGAATCCCTAAGTACTCTATACTCTTCAACCAACCAACCATCAAGTATAAGACATACATCACCTCTTGGATATCCACAACTTCGTGTGACACTGAGCACTACAACGTGACCCCTTAAAGTGATAGTTATTTTGTAATAGGGAGAAAGAAAAAATAACTAGATATCCAAGTCCTTGTCATTGTATTGAAAGCTCGAACAAGGATCTCGAAGAATCTTCATCCAACCTCCCCGATATCTTCAGATACTAAGTACACGCACCCATGAAATTTCACTTCAGCCTCAAATAAATAATAGTGAATTAACGCCGTAGTCACTTCTTGTGGTTAATGCCCAAATCTAGCCCTTCATGATGCTTTAACTGAACTTTGATAATGGTTTTAACCCGATCATGGTTAAGAGCGCATAGTCCATCATCACGGGATTTTACAAATCTATGATTTAAACCGAAAAATAAGTTCTTTCTCGGGATTTTACAAAATCAAGAAGAAACCGTGAGGCAGTAACAGATTGAATGTGGCATGACTGATTTGATATTGGAGAACATCCGTTTGGGTTAAAAATATCTTGTGAGAATTACAGATTACATCACAACTTTTATAACCTTTGGCCAACTAACCAACCTTGTACACAGATCAGTGACCACTTGATGAAGAAAACCCGATATACCAATACTGAAAACTGAAGTAGAAGTCCCCAAATTTGTTACTTAATCTTGCACTAATGTTGGAAGAACGGTGTAGAGAATTAATGCTCCAAGCAAATCTCTAAATGCTCAATACCCAACCAAAGTATGAGACATTAACACCTCTTGCGATTATCGACATCGTCATTGACGTGTGACACTGAGTACTCCAATAACTCTTAAGTGATAGTTACCCCGACTACTGGTAACTAGATAACCCAAGTCTTCAACTTAAATTTTACGCACGAGCAAGTTATCATTGAAGGTCATGCATCCAACCAACCCCGACTTCAAGATAAAATAAGTAGACGCCTTCGAGAAATTCAACTTCAATCACAAATAAAGAATACCAGATTAACTTCGTGATCATCTTGTGCTGTTGACTAGCCAAAAAGAGAAGAAACATAATTCTTAGAAGTGCCCATGACTCATAGTCAGTCCTATCATAGTTGTCGTACTGTGTACAGGATTTTACAGTTCTTGAGATTTATCTGAGAAATAAATTCAAGAACTAACTGCACAACAGTAAGTATCAAACTGCTGTAGACTGAACCACTGAATCCTGAATCGCTACGATCTGACCCGCTGTAACCGACACTGCTAAGATTCAAACCGCTGGAGACTGAACCGATACGATCTGACCCGCTGTAACCGGAACCGCTAAAATTCACATCGCTGGAGACAGATCTTCTAGGAAACTTGCGATAATTCTCCCCCTCAAAAAGGACATGAAATGACCTTTTTGCCAAAGCTGAGAGTCCGTGATGTTTGTGAATATGACAGGCACAAAACATGGAAAGAGACAAATGAAACTACTGCAACGAAGATGGTGATTAAGACTCTCTTGTAGTAACCCCTTGCTTTCCTCATCATCAATGGTTTAGACCAGCTCGAGACACGCTTGATGAACAATTCATTGAAGTTCGTAATATGCCAAAACCGCTTGATGAAATGCATATGACTTTAAAGTGAGTAAAAGGTTAAAACATGTCTCCAAACAAATCACCTCTTGTCTTTAAGCCTGACTACCTCTTGAGAAGATCTTGAGCAACAATCCCATTAGAAGCTTGAGAAACAACAATCACTTGAAGAAGCTTGATAAAGAACAAGTCAGCGACTTAAACTTGCACTAAATTATGAATTAGAACCTATATTGAGCACAACAACGTAACTCCTTTAAATATAGGTAGTGATATATACCCAACCTTCCATCCTTAATTGTATATATCCACTTCATGAACATCCAAGTCTAATCACCTTAAATTGCAAATTGTGATTTAGAACCTATATTGAGCACAACAACGTAACTCCTTTAAATATAGGTAGTGATATATACCCAACCTTCCATCCTTTATTGTATATATCCACTTCTTGAACATCCAGGTCTAACCACCTTAAATGCGCTCGAGCAAGGGTCAACAAACATCGTGCATCCATCCACCCCGAGATGTTTGTGACACTAAGTACACCAACCCGTGAATTAACAAACCAACCAAGTAATCATAATTTCCCAATTCCTGCTGATCTTGAAGCACAAACTTATCCCGAAAAATTAGTCACACCCCGTAAGTTTCATTATTTCTAAACCCAAGTCCAGCCTACTTGTCCAAAATTAATTTCACGGGATTTTACAGCTCTTGAGATTTAAACCGAGAAATCGAATCTTTCGCGGGATTTTCTAAAAACTACAAGAGAAACCGTGAAATCAACCAGAATACCCAAGAGTGAGGTGCAATACCAATCTTCGAAATTCAAGTCACAGAAGTCAAGTCACAACATGATCAAATTGCAACAGGCCAAGTCACAGATTGTCAAATTGCACCAAGACAGATTGCAATCAACCAAATCACAATAAGTCGAATCGCAAGTGTTGACTCGCAACGTCATATCGTAACTGGTCAAATAGCAATCCGTCAAGATGCAATAAGACAAACACGCAACTTGACAAATCACAATTAATCACATTGCAATTTGTCAACTGAAATTCAACTCGAAAACATCAAATTGCAGACTCACTTAAATCGTAGGCACTAATAGGACACTGCTGCCAAATCCACACCTCTGAATTAACGAAGACATTCATAAACTAAATACTAGCCGTGACGTGTGTATCCCCGTGAAATTCGTGAAACCAAAATACCATTCAATATGCCAAAAATTATACCAAAATTAAGACAATGCATTTAAGAAAATACATTGGAATAATAAATCCTTTTAGCCAATTTTTTTGATATAAATTTCGGATATTGAAACTTCCAACCTCACACCATTTGTTTAGTAACAGCCCACAAAAAGACTATCCTTACAGCCCACACTCATAGAGATCCAGTCCACAAGAGTTAATGTACGCGGGTTCAAAAACAGATTGTTAACCCTACCTATTACGTTAGAAGGCCCAATCCAATTCATATCTAACCCTAATCATTCGGGTATTTAACACCCACTTTTACACACAACATTAACCCTAATCCCTTATTAATCCGCCCCCCTCATCCTTTCTACTCACACCTTCAGTGAATCATATCCATCCATACGAACACAAATACAATCACACACTCTAAAATCATCCTTGTTTAATATCATCAGTAAACCACCGAGCACCAAACCCTTTTGATTCATATTGAACGATATCAAATATCAATCAATCCCCAGTGACCTCCTTATCCTAACGATTTAATGGCTTCAAGATCTTATCTAAGGTCTCGGGTAGGTGTCTTTCATTTGAGTTTGTTTTGTATTAACCGAATCAAAAGCAAAATCAAATCACTAATGTTTTGATTTTTCTTTTTAGCGTTCGGATATTAACATGAGACTTAGTCCTCAAAAAAATTAAGATCGATGATGATATATCATTTCGTGTGTTTTGATCTTGAACGGTCTTGATTGTACTTTGCATACCACGAAAAACAAACTGAGATCTAGTTTTAACTTTCTTTTCGGTTAGAGTCGTTGGTTGAGGAGGTAAGAAAGTGGAGTAGATTAAGTTGATTGATGAGGTAGTTGTAGATTGTTGAATGTTATTGTTGTGTTGATTGTTGTTCTTAATATGTTTCGAATCGAGGATTGTTTGAGGAATGTTGTTCTTTTTCAGTTGGGTTATATGTAAGTGTTGTTTGTTTGGTCTGGGTTTGCTTAACTGCTTCTTTCATTTTGATATCTCATTGACCACATTTGACCTGTTGATTATTGTGGGAATAGAATATCACCCAGTTGTTTGTTGTTATCGTTTGACCGTTTGACCGAGTGACAAACCGCATTGATGAAATGCTGGACAAACCGAGTTCGTCATTGTATATACAAACCGCGTCTTTGACCATGTATACAAACCGAGTTCATGACAAACCGAGTTAAACAAACAGACAAACCGAGTTAACTTAATATACACAAACCGAGTTCATGACAAACAGACAAACCGAGTACGTGACTGAATGGACAAACCGAGTCCAGGGTTAAACAGACAAACCGAGTCTGTTAGCCAATAGACAAACCGAGTACATGATAGTATGGACAAACCGAGTCCAGGACAAACCGAGTCCAGGACAAACCGAGTCCAGGACAAACCGCATTTGACCGGTCAAAGCTGTCACTTTTGTACTTTCCTCAAAAACCGGATCTGTGTTTTTCTCTTACATGACAAACCGCTTTCAAGAACAATTTTCAATCTTTGGACACCAGCAGCAACTATAACCATTATTCCAAGAACCACAAACCCACAAAGATGCCACTATGAACAAACAAGAACACCCCTTTTTACACTCGATTTAATACAGATTTGAGGACCACAATCTTCACCACAACACATCCAACATAGGATTGAAACCAATTTCTTGAGCCACATATTTCAGACCACATATTGACCACACCTCATTTATAAGCAAACTTTGATTAACTTGTGGATTCGAAAAATATGGAGCAATCAACAACAAAAAAAAATGAATCTACAGATTTTGCCACACCAAGTCACCAACTTTGTTGTGAGCCCACAACCACGAAGGTCCACAGTCCACACACCATATTTTTCAAACCACAGAAAGAATCACTAAGGCCCAACTACACACCACATTATGTAGCAAATAAGTGATATGCGACCAGAAAATGAGATGTTAAATCAGCCAAGAGTGATATATCCAAGCAACCCAGTGTACGAACTAGTGACTCTATATTCAAGCAAGTAGAGACAAAAAAAATCATTTGACTAACTAACGTGAATGTTTAAACTTTAAAGTCCATATTCAAAAAACAATGAAAGCCCAATTTGCATAACATAACACAGTCCAATGATTCGAACAAAAAAATTAAGCAAACAGTTTGAACACAAAAATGGTACGAATCAATAAAAACAAAAAGAATAGATTCAAACAGTTTGAGAAAAAAAAAATTCAGACCACAAAAAAATCTAAAAATCGACACACAATCAAACCGGATCTAACCATGGCTCTTGATACCAATTGTAGGAAATAACCTTCTTGATTGTGTGGATCTATTCGGGTGGTCTTGGATCTTGAAAGATTAAGAATCCCATGGTGAGTTAGTGAGATGTTAGAGAGAGAGGGAAACTCTTAGAGAGAAAACTGGTAATATTAGATTAATGTGTGAAGAGTTCCACCCTTCCCTTGTGTGGGAAGGGTTATATATATAGTCCTAATATTTGTGCCCCTAGTGGGCTGTGGAGTGAGCTGACAGTGGGGAAAGCCCCGACCCACTCCACGAATATAAATACGACTAAGCTAATACTAATATTACTAATAATACTAAACAAATATATATAAGCCTACGAGCTATATAAATGCTAATTAGATACTCGGGGTGACCGAACCTTCATATGAATATTTATATTCCTAACATACATATTCTTAAAAAATATGTGATCCGAGCAGAAAGGAAATGCTGCTACTACTTAGAGTGATGGGGCATGGTCATATGTCCTCCAAGTAAAAACGGAAGAAGTACAGAAAAAAGAGCAGATGTACGCTAACACCAAATAGTCAAATACCTGAGACCATAGGACAATGGTCCTTCCAATAGAAATCGATTGAATATTGTGAAGGTGTCAATTGTGAGCCTTTTTTGGGGAAGTACATACTTATTCTTGCCCGTTCTCCAAAATCTTTATGTCTCACTTCACGCATAGGAACTGGTGTAATTTTGCCAACAGTGTACCTGTAAATCAAGTTCACAGCACATTAGTTTGGCTAGTAACTCCATGTTTTAAATGATATACGAATAATTACTTGCTTTGAAGGATTCAGAGGACATAAGTATCTGCTTCTAATTTTCATAATATGAGTACAGATCGGTGTTCATACAAATACCAACACCTTCGCTGCAGAAATAAGAAATCATTCTGTACATGAGCTTTCAGAGATTAGGGACTAAATTTAGGCTGAAAATTAAGAATTCGGGATGTTTAGATCACAACCATCTAACAATGGTGCCGAAGCCATAATTTTTATTGGACGATATACAATGTTTGAAATAAGAAGTCAAGTCCAATCGCCACCTAATAGACACATGCAGAGTTTTTCATGACAAGTGCCACCTAGAATTCAATATAGAAAATTCAAGCGCATAAAGTTCACCGTTTGTTCTATTTGTTACACTTACTGGAACAGACAAGTAACAACTATTTACAGAGGGCAGTTTGTAGTAGTGTTCAATTACCTGATACCAAATTGCAGATTAAGCATCAAATAGTAGCTTTTATGGCCTTCAAAGATTTCCGCAGACCCGTCATCTTTCCTTCTTCCCAACTGCCCTCGCAGACTGTACCATCTGACCATATTTATTTACCTCTGCCATGGGGAATCCTTCCCTTGACATCACCAAAGTACACATCTACCAAAAAAGTACACACAGGAGCGCATAGTCAGATTATATAAATTCAATTTGTAGATGATTTTAGCAGAAAAGACAAAATGAGGAAAAAAATAATTAAATTTAAAAACTGATGAAAGTTTGGAGTGGTACCTGCTATTTCTCTTTGCGCCCAATCAATAGCAATCGGTATGGAAATCCTAAGAATTAAATGTCAGACATGTACATAGGCGGGAGTCAAATTTAAATACACTGCACAATAATTTTTAAGGTAAAGCAACGATATTAAATTGATAGTTATAATTCTGTTTTGTATTTGCTATTTTCTGCTTATTTGTGGCTTTAAAATATGTAATTACTACTCTTGGATTCACTGATGCATGTAAGAGAATAACCATACAAAAGCAAATCTAAGCATATTGCAAAGATGGGGAATGCGATACTCGTAATTTCTTTTACCAACATCAGAGTAAAAATGAGAATATATTATTTACACATTCAAATAAAAACAATATAAATGCTTCATGACAAATTAAAATATGTAAAGATTATTGAAATTTCTGAAGTCGAAGAGAAAACGTAAACCCGTTAAGACTTCCTAATAGTTAAAACTAAATGGTTTATCTTGTTGCTGTTATAAAAACATTTGGGTTTTGCTGATCAGATACTAATATCTTCAGTACACGAATATCTTTAATGACTTGATGCATTATTTGTAGGTGGACAAAATATCACTTACTTTTGAGTCTCAAGAACACTACTTTGGCTCTTTTGTTTATCCTTTGCTAGAGGAATCATGCTCACCGTCAATATAACTCCTGATGATACCACAGGAAATTAGCAAACCCCAACAAAAGACTTTGCAAGTACCTCTTAAACGCGCTTGTGTGATGCAAATTCAGTAAGAACCTCATCAAACTCAAATGTGTCTAAATCCTAGTTATTCGTATGGACTTTCGACCTTTTAATCTGAAATAATTCCATAAAAAATTTTGATGAATTTTTATATCGTTACAAAACACATAGTTTCCCAATAGCGACCAAATAATCAACAAACATGAATTCAAAATACCTCAGGCTGCAATTCCACAGAATGTGCAAAATCAGCAGCAGTTGTGACCGCTTCACTGTTTCATGGCTGGAACCTTACAGCGCGGCTGGGTTTGCATTGGGGTTTCCGCTGCCATTTGATGCATTTGTTTAGGGTGATTGTTTACATTAGCAATCGTTGTTGAACCTATATCGTTTCTGATACTCCTCAGTTTGTTCAACCCACATCTGCTCACGATATGTTGCATAAAAGCGTTCCAGCTCTTCTCTGCTCCAGTGTGGTCCATAGCATGTTAACCTTTTCTGGAAAGAATAGGGGCAGTGGTTGTAACAGTAACCAAAAATTGAATGATGTGCTAATTTCATTTTTCTATCTACTTTCTGTTTATTAAAGATGCATATGTATTAGCAAAATAGTTAATGTGCGTGAAGGCCTAACTTCCCGATAAAAGCATTATACCGATGTAAAATACTAAGAATATGCAAATTACCTATTTAAAACCAAGTAGGTTGTGCCCTTTCAGTTGAGAAGATGAGCAACTTATTCAGATGTCATAGGATGCAACGTTTTAAGATCAAATCCGAACTTTTCATGTTCAGTTGCTATCCTGCCAAATCAAAAAAGTACGATCGATCAACATATATATGAATAGGTGCAACAATCTGCGTTAGCACATTAGTAGAGCCTTTTGAACACGCTGCCACCTTCAACCGCAAGCGGAAGAGACACCTTTGATCAATGATTTAAAAAAATAAAAAATGTGAATGGATTCTCCTAATACCTCATAAAACCATATTCCCAAACAAACACTATAAAGGCAACCGTAAGTGTATGCTCACCTTGTATGTCAATGGACTGCAGGTCTCTTGATAATCATAAATACCCCGTCTCGCCTGCATGACAACCTTGTTCCTATTTGTTGGGCTATACAAAAGAAAAAGTATCATATCCAACAAATAAATATTTACGACAATAACAAAGACAACATGTGCACAAACCAACCCAAAATGACCATTGTTGTAGTTACAGTATATAGTTTTTGTGATGATA
Organism: Artemisia tridentata subsp. tridentata; assembly: GCA_021014915.2. NCBI lineage: Eukaryota > Viridiplantae > Streptophyta > Magnoliopsida > Asterales > Asteraceae > Artemisia > Artemisia tridentata. The sequence goes on from CP139503.1 coordinate 56,855,619, forward strand.
TTTAACACATGCATGCAATAATAAAAACTATTGCTCAATATCACCATATACAATATTCATATCTAGATAGGATAGGATGGAAAAAAATGTACCTGCTTAGGATCAATTTGAATCTTGAATCACGAAAAACATCATTGCCATCAATACTTGCTATGAAAAGTCACAACACCTAAATTACACAAAACATAAAGATCCATTTATTCCAAATAACTATCTTAAAAAAATCAATCAAGAACCCTGCTTGTTTTTTTTTTCTTTTTTCGTCAATGATAGAGATCACACATGAATACAAAGTAAACCACATATAAAAACTACATTTAAGAACTAATTTAATTACCTTGACCTTTATATCACTACTTAAGAAAAGCTTCAATCGACAAGCTAGCTGTTGATAGTAGCGCATATCATGTTCTGCATGCTGTCATTCTTCTTTCAAGCCTGAATGTGATTAAGCCAAAAAACAGTTGCATAGAAGGCGAATGATATGAGGGTTTTGTGTATACGGAATGAATCATTAATATTGTGTAACTATATTTAAGGAAAAGATATGTTTGATAATTTAAATTGCTCTTTTGTCTAGTATATTGTTTTTGTTTTTCAGTCCTTGTTCACAATCAATGGCTTGGCTCCATTGGTTGAGACGTTTGCATGTTAACCTGATGATGCAGGTTCGAATCTCACTATGTTCATTTTTACACGAATTAAACGTTGCTTGCTTACGTGTAACAAATAAATAAATAAAAGAATTATGAAGAAATTCTGCCTACATGGCATTATGACATGGCAAGTCAGCATGATTACTGGGCAATCAGCCTGATTACTGGGCAATTGCATTTGATGACATCATACGCATACTGTTATATATAATATATGTAGATATATATACATATATATATATGATCTTATAATATAAGTTACAAGTGCTAGAATGATAATGTGTAGTGACTTAAGGGCTTAAAATAAGAGTAATGAAACTTATGGGATTAACCTTGCAATAAACCCAAACACTACACCTAACTATTAAAATATCTATTCCTTGAGATCTCTAGAACCTGGAAGAGAAATTAGAAGAATAAGAGTGTAGAGTGTGTGTGAGTGACGGATCATAGGAGAGGAAGAGGAGGGAAACACATTCTTGTCATCCAAGCTCATTTTGATCATCTTGAAGTGTCACCAAGCCATAAGGAAAACTCTAATTGATAATCACTACCACAAGTAAGTGTTTCTTCTTAAGTTATGGATTAGGGCAAATGATATAAGGAAGGGGATGATGGGTAAAAGTTGTTAGTGATTATCTTGTTAGTAAATTAGTTGTTAACTAGAGTCATTTGTATATAAGGAGCAAGTGAAGGGAACTTATAGAATCCAAGTAAGAAGCTAGGGAGGATTGAGGTAAGTATATATTGGCTTAACTTGCTTAATATCTCTTATTGTGAATGTTAATGATGTGTGGTTAATGTTTATGGAGCTTGGTTAATGCTTACTAGCTTGGATCCAATGCTATTTATGTAAATGTTATGATTATTACTTGCTTGGCAAAGGTAAGTCGTAAATGCTATCTTATGCTCCTAGTAAAGTTATGATTGGTGTTTATCGCCAATCATGTGAATGTTATTGCTTGTTATGCCTTATATACTTACTAAGCGTTTTCGCTTACAGTTTTAGTTAATGTTATTTTATAGGTACTAGTGGAGAAGGCAAGGGTAAGGACAAGGTATAGAGCGGACTATGCCTAGAATGTATAGTTTTGGAGTAAGGACACAGAAGGCCCTATTCTTTTGGACCAAACGCACTTGCAGTTGGAAAGCCCCCGAATAGTCCTTGTTGGTTTGGTATGTTTCGAGTTACGTGGTCATTTTGTTAATTTCGATCATATGTTTACATTTGTGTCAAGTATGGGTCTTTGGCGATAGCCAATAGAATGATAACGAATGACCTTAATGGTTGTATGATTTACTAAAGGAGTGTTTGGATTATGTTATAGAATGTGTGTTTTATGTTTTAATGGGTCAAGTGGAATTCTTCATGTTTAGATAAGTCATGTTATGAAATGCTACGAACTTGGGTTTGATCGGGATGACGTTTTGGGTAAAAGAGGATGTCTTTAGTGTCTAAGTTCAAAATATGCAGGTTTTGCTGCAGACACTAGTTATGGCGTAACTAGGTATAATAGTTATGGCGTAACTATTACACAGGTTGATTATAAGTTGTCATGGTGCGTTATGGCGTAACCACAAAGTACGGCGTAATGAATCTTATCAGTTACGGCGTAACTTTGTGTTGGGCATAATCCATCCTTCTGTGTATAAGTTACGGCGTAACAGTCATAATAAATTGCAGCGTAACTAATCTTATGTGTTAATTATTTTGTTAGTGAACAGTTGGATCATTTTGTGTTTGAGGCTTTTCGTTTATGGGTCTTTATAAATTATTTTTCTGTGAAAGCTTCAAGGTCTTGGGTCTTGATCTTATTCTTGAATATTTACTAGTCTTGTTAGTTCACTTTAAAGGTTCAAGTTGAGTATATTTTTGAAAAAGTTTATGTGTCGTTTTTGGGGCGTTACATACCCCCTAAACCCTAACTACTAAACCTTATGCAAAACACCCTAAACCCCTAAGCACTAAACCCTATACCAAAAATCCTAAACTTCTAACCAATAAATCACATACCAAAAACTCTAAACCCTTAATCACTAGGGATAATATCACAAGTGATATATACCTAAACCTTAAACCCATTGTTCTTTTGTTATATGCCCATGTCAACGGTTGGTAGAATGTACATGAGGTCTGCGAGGGATGTATAGTAGGTTATAATAGGTGATATCACAAGTGATATATAATAGTAAATTCATAAAACCTTATAAATGATGTAAACATTTGATCATTCTTATGCTTTATCACAAGTGATAAATGTCAAATATTCTAATTAAAAAGACACAAAATCCTCATATTTATTCCAATTATTGAGCATATAAATTTTCAATTATTCTATTTATCACTAAAGATAAATCGAAAATTAAAAATTAAATAAATACTCTAAACTCATACTTCAATAGTAGCAGGTTAGAGCCGCCTTCAGCAGCACCGCCTATGGAATATAAGCTGGCAACTTTTTCCTTGTTTGGAGAAGTACGTTTGTTATGATCATTTTCTACACAAATAATGCAACCCTTATTTCTCCTCTTACTTTACGCCATTGATTTCTCGCGCCCACTCTTGATACACTCCTTCTCACATCCATTGGTCGTTTCAATTGATGGATCTTAACTAGAACCTTACGAATTATGATTTTGATGTTCACGAATTATGCTCTTTTCATGACATCATGTAGAGTGTTATACAAATCATGTTATATCACATGTGATAAATCACTTGAACATCCAAATATTTTGCTTAATATATCACTTGTGATATAACACTAATCTATAAGCTCGAACACTCATCTTCTATGAATAATTTGTGTAGATTTGGTGGTTCAAAAACTATGTGTAATATATGGTTGGAAAGCTAAGGATGTGTATTTTTTTGGTACTAAGGTGAAAATTTTTTAACTCAATACCAAGGTACATGAAACACATCCAAATCAGTGCTAAAGACAATCCAAGGCAGCTGATCTTGGAGCTAAAACAAAACAAACAGACGACATACAAACATGAAAACTCATACAGACATCACTACAAGGACAACATCAGTGTCTGAACCTCTATATTCGCTACTTCAATCAATCCTTAATCCATACACATCTTCCTTCAATGGGGCATTTACTTTTCCATTTTGCTTCCCACTTCCCCTTGTACCACTCACACATATATCGAGTATAAGTCTTTAATTCTTCATCAGTGGGAATCCTCTTATTATTCACAAACATATCAACCATTTCCTCCTGCTTCTTCCAAAGAGTGAATATATCAACTTCCTCAACAGTAGGTTTACTATTCATTTTTACCATTTTGTCCTCAATTATCTTATCCTTCATCATATTCATCTCTTGTTTTTCATTATTTTCCAATGTCTCTAGAGGAGCAAACATGTTTAAGTCTTTCTGTTTTGTCTTCCCTATAGGATTTATGTGAATTCTTCTTCAAACTTCTTTTCTTTATTCTTCTCAATATCATTATTCATTTTTGCTCTGTACACTTGCCTATTACCATAATCTTGTGTTGGTGCATTCCTTCTCTGTTTTTGCCAATTTCTACTCTTGTTTTGTCTTTCCTCAAAATCTTTTTTAGCTTTGGCCTCTTGATCTCTTTTCTCTTTTTATTCTGCATTAATTTGAGCTTTTTTCTATTCCTCAGACCTTGGCCTATTCCTGCACTTCTCATATGAATGTCCAAAAAAATTGTTATGAGAATATGCTTCAGGGTTCCAATCATACATCACATTAACCATTTTTGATCCTTTTACTTTCATTTCTTTATCAGTATACTCTATCTTAATCTCATTCTTCATTACTTTTGATGCTTCAAATTTCACCAACACCCTAGCATAATCAGTTCTGCCAATACCATGTTGACATATTCTTGCTGTCACGTCATCCATCATCAATAGTTTGCCAAGACAACTAGTTAAAGCACTAACTCCTTCCTTGCTCCATGCTTCCATAGGAATTCTCATCAGCTTAACCCCCACTGGCAATTTTTCTAGGCTCAACTTTTCCATACCAATCTCAAGGTCCCATTTCATCACTAATAGTGGTCTGTTGTTCACCATCCAAGGTCCTTTGTCTAACACACATTGCATTCCCTCTACATCTTTCAATTTGAACAAATTAATGTCACTATTATTCACAAACAAATCCTTCAATCCATATCTGCCCCACATCCTTCTTAAGTGGTATTTTAACTCATTGAAACTCATGTTTTGACCCACAAAGTAACCACACAGTGTAGTTTGCCACTTAGCACATCCTTTTTCCACAATTTCCTCATCAAACATCACTGTTTCAATTCCTTCCTCATTAACAGTTGGTGCAATATAGCTTAAGTGATTATCTATCCTGATTCCATCCTTTTTGACCATATTGGCATAAGAACTTTTGACCTTATCAGGACTAATCACCTCATCTCTTTCATCACTAACAGTTACAGCTTTGGGTTCCATATTATCAACAACACTACAATCTTTCTCTTCATTATTCACACTTATGTTCTCAACACTACAATCTTTCTCTTCATTATTCACACTTATGTTCTTAGTATCATCATTCTCATCTTCCTTTTCATCCCTATTCCTTTCATTAACCTCTCCATGTTTCTCCTTTACATTCAACTCACTTGGACTAGTTTCCCCTGTTTTTTATCACTTATTTCATCAGGACATTCATAATTTTCAACCTCATTTCGTTTTTTACTCAAGCTTCCAACCACATGATCACTATATCTACTAGGGACCTTTATTTGCCTCTTTTTTGTTTTCTTTTTATTCGACATATTGGATAAGAAGTCAAACTGTAGATTTTTGGTGCCAAAATAACACCATAACCAAAACTGAAAGAAAACTATACAAAGAGCTTCTAAAGTTAACTAGAATGAATGAGATGACAATAGAAAGCAATTGGAAGGATACATATTTTTCAATGCCAAAAACCATTTAGAGTTCTACAAAAGTATTTATATTCGTTCTACGAAAGCATGTTGAGTGTTCGAACTTACAGATTAGTGTTATATCACAAGTGATATATCAAACAATATACTGCACCGAGAAAAAAAAAGTTTGTCGAAAGTATATGAAAGTGTCCCTCTATAGAAAGATAATTAAATGATCGTCACGATGGTATAATTTTTGAAGATTAAAAGTTTACGGTTTTTGAGATATGTAATTTTTTTTTTCTTTTTTTAAAAAGGTGAAAATGAGTTTTAATTAAAAAAGATGGGGTGGAAGAGGTGGAAGTTAATGTTTTTTAATGTATGATAAAATGTTAGGTTTAATCCCAGTATCAAATTAAATAGATGGTGATCATTTGTCCATTGGTATTAACCAAAATAATACTTCATCCGTCTCAAAATATAAGTACAATTTGACTTTTTGACTCCAATTTTTACCTTAAATATTTTTGTTTGTATTATATAATAATTGATGCAAAATATATAAATGTATTGTGTTTTAAATGTATTTTTCATTCGTATAATTTTTGTCAAGCATTATATAATAAAAATAAAAATATTTAAGGTCAAAGTTGGATTCAAAAAGTTAAAATGGACTTATATTTTGGGACGGAGGTAGTATTATGCATTTTAACTTTTCTCTAGTTATTTATATTACTGATTGAGATTACCCGGAATATAAAAACGTTATGATCAAACTCTATCAAAAATAATCTTTGCTATGAATAAAATGATATCGTTTCGGTTTCTTAGAGATACGGGTAATAATATTAATTACTATTATTTACTAAGTTACATTATTTCTTTCTCTTTCCTAGTTCGAATAAAATCATCACTATAAAATCTGTTTGCAGGAGAACAAATAAATTGCAGTAATCACAAAAACCTACAACTCAAACATAATCATGCAGAAAATCATGCATCTTATCAAATTCATCATAGTTCTTGTGATTATTACAACTTTTTCTTCCTCTCCGGTAGCATCGAGGGGTACGTGTTTCTACAAATCCTTATTTGTGTGGCAAAAACCTCCAACAAACTCAGTAATTCTTTGTGTTAATTAAGCTTAATTGTATAAAAAACAATTACGTTTTCATGCATCGTTTAACTACAGTTTTGCACATAAGATATGCTTTCTTATATCATATACGTGTAGGTTAATCGATCATGGAGGAATAAAGTATGTAATATGCTTATACGCTTTCTTGCAGCTTGCGAGTATACACATAGAGTTTCATTTGATTGTATTGCTTTGCTTAACGTTACGTTATTAAATCCTTGATTCCTAGCTATAGATTTGATATCGTTTTAATTTGTTGTAAAATGGCAGGTATTGGGGTTAACTGGGATGGCAAAAAGTATTGCACCGAAATTACGTGTGATCCATTGAACGAGAGTTCAACTATTCAGTGTGATAACACTTGCATCCCTCGTGGTTGGAAGGTCGGAGAATGTATCTCCCCTCCAGATTCGAGCGCTGCTGGTCATTGTTGCTGCTATACACCCTGAGTTAATCTACTGACTGAAGCATGGAACAGCTTATGGTTGTAGTCGTAGCTCTCAAAGTTTTGTAGTCGATACGAATTAAATTTAAATTTTAAATAATTTGCTCCCATGATTAAAGATTTAAATGCTTAACTCTTTCAGTCAATCGTGTTCGTGTTACTTTTGTTTCCTTTCGCAAGTTCATACTTTTAACCTATTTTCACTTATTTCTCATTTGTGATAAGTTAGTTTTTAGATGCGTAAAACACAAACATTAACAAGGAATGAATATCAGGCGTGCTGAGGGGTATGGAGAAATCGCAATGATATTTTGTTTTTGCATTCTACATGAAAGTCACTCGAACAATTACTGCCTTTCTTTGGTGTTCTGCTAGCGGAAAAGGATTCAAGCCGATTTAATGTGTTTGTTAAATCTTCCTTTCATAAGATAATAACCAGGAATAAATTAGCATATATATTTTTTACATCTTGCAAACAAATAACAGAGAAATGTCAATATATACAAACAAGATTACAATAGCATATCAAGTACCATGCATATGAACATTTCTATCATCAAACACACCATCTAGATTATCAAACTTATGGCACATCGATGCCGACAATTAATAACTTCACTTTAAACCCCCATATGGATCATATTGAACCATGAATTCTTCTCCACAACTAATAGATATATTCTACATTTATGTGTAAATGCAGAACTATCTTATCTTGACTTAACGAAAAAAAGAGGACCACATGTAGACTAAACACCATTCTGTGTGGCTGGACTTGCACTTGATGGTTCAATCCTACTCATCATGGATCCTGTGGGTGGGTGAGAACTAAGCTCTTCATCATGATAAGCATAAGCAAATCCTCCATGCCTGGTCGTGTCCATTCCTGCCATTTCATCTTCACTTGATACCCTCAACAACTTGAGTTTCTTCAAGGAGTAGAAAAGTGGACCCATTGTTGCGCTTACCCAACCAATGATTACCAATATTTGGATAATCTGAGCCGCAAATAACTTTCCACCACCACCCATTAACAGCCCATATGGTCTACCAACAGCATACACCTCATGAACGTATTGTTTCTTTGCAAAAAGTCCTGTGAACAATAGGCCCCATGCCCCGCACCCTCCATGTAATTGTGCAGCCTCTAACGGGTCGTCGTACTTAAACTTTTCTGCAAGCTTGTTTAAACCTATCAAAAACCAAGATGCTACAAAACCACAAACGATTGCAGCCCATGGTTCAACCACTGCACACCCTGAGGTAATGGCGGCAAGACCTCCTAGCAAGCCATTACAAACATCAGTCACATTCCAATGACCAACTAGTAGTCGTTTGCTAAACAAAGTGGTCAGTCCTGCAGTGCATCCTGCCAATGTTGTGGTGACAGCTGTCCTTCCCACGGCGCTCCATTGACCATAATAAGTATGCATGGTACCATATGACTTTGAGATTGTGAGAAAAGAACCTGGATTAAACCCGTACCAACCAAACCATAAAAGAAAGGTACCCAAAACAACAAGTGAACCGCTATGACCTCGCAGTGCTACAGACCGCCCAGAGCGATCAAATCGTCCTATTCTTGGACCTTCAATGACGGCACCCCAGAGGCCAGCAATTCCACCAACCATGTGGACTACACCTGATCCAGCAAAGTCAATTGCCCCTGACCCAAACAGAAGGTTGCCACTACTTTTCGTGGCACTGGCCCAACCGTCAGTGGACCATATCCAATGTGATACTATGGGATACACAAAACCTGTTTTTAATCATTTACATGAATGTGTTAGGTTGTTAAGCTGCTAATTGGTCCATAATGAGTGTTTGGTTTAAATCAATTATTATCGACTACTGTATTATTTAAAGCTTTCTTTTTAAGGCAATGATATACTAAAAACTAGCAAGAAGCTTGAACAAACAAACACCAAGATAACTCAAACAAAGTTCACCTAAAAAAGAACTCCTCACAAGGGGCGCAAACCCGAGAGCATGAGACCCGCAACCTTACGACACATTAAAAAAAAAAGCCCACGATATAGAACCAAAGTAACACCTAAAAGATCATAAGGCTAATACATTATCGATATAAGAACTAATCCACGGGCTCGAATAACTACAACGCTATATGACGGAGCAGCTCGAGAGCTTTAACCGATCCTAACATGGGAGATATATCCCCATCATTTAACTCTTCGATCTTCGAAGCGTCAAAGACATATCGCGTACTTTTTCGAATTTTACGTTTGCATTAATTCGAATAACTTTTTTTTTTTCTGTGTGGCCTAGCAATATATTCCAATCCAGCCGATTATGGCTAACTTTTGGAGAATGTGAAACTAATTTTGAGGACCAATTTGTAGGAAGTGGGCTCAAATATTCTGTGTAAACTCCTTGACATAAGGTTTTATTTGCTTGTACATTGCAGCGAAATTAAATCAATCTTGTTGGAAAAATGTGACATGTATAAATAAAAAACAAAAAATAAAATAAACTTAGGTGTACAATAATAAGAAACGTAAACTACAAAAATTTAAGATGGAAATATGTTATTTTTGAACTCAAGACAAAATGCGACAAATTAATATGTACATAATTTTAAATATCTGTTTGTCTTTACCTTAGACATGGAATATTCATCGAATGGGTCCATAAATGTTTACATGACCTTATTCAAATACTACCATAAAAAAATAAAGAATCAAATGACATACTCATTTCTAGCCAATCATACCAATGAATAAGTCCACCAACGTCTTTTTAATAGCCCACATATATCACATAGAAGAAAAAATAGATATTTCAAATTCTTAAAATGGATGGTCATGAGAAACTATGGATAATCAGTTTCAAGCAAACTTCTTATTTCGTTGTCAACTGCTAGTACTTTAGTAGTTATAATAACACTATTTCATTATGTGTTTCTTACTTTATTATCTTAAATGATACTTTGAGATGATTTGACTTTCATTACAAGAAATGTATCAAATTTACATATTTTTTTCTTCACACTTACAAAAAGTGAGTAAAATTTTATAACTATACTAACACTTAATTATGTATAAAACTTATAGAGATAATTACACGGAAATGTATCTAACTTGTCACTTTTTGTAGTTTTGTGTATCCTGCTATTTTTTTGTAGTTCCATGTACTCAACTTTTGAATTCAAGTAGTTCTGTGCACCAAGGTGATCTGTTGTGTGTACTATTAAACTTTTTTTTTGTAGTTCTATGTACTCAACTTTTGGGTATATTGCTCTCAATTGGTGACTTTGCAAAGTTGAGTACATGGAAATACATGAATTCAAAAGTTGAGTATATTGAACTATAAAAAAATTAGTATGATACACAGAACTACAAAAGGTGATAAGTTAGATACATTTCCGTGTAATTATCCCAAACTTATATTTAATAAGTGTGAAAACTTTTTAAAAAACAAAAATTTCCACACATACAATTGTGGCAAAAAAAAAGAAAAAAAAAAAGGACCTTTTCGAAACTTAAACGTGTGAAGTGTGTTTTGCTACATTAATATGTGTAGAAAATCTTTTGTTTTCTTAAAAATTTTCATGCTCATTAGTGTAACCAAATTTTACACGTCAATAAATCAATAAACTTTTACACGTGCATTTTTTAAAGGGTTTTTTTAACTTGTGCAATGGTACTATGGTAGCACAAGTTTGAAGCATTAAATGATCAATATATACTTATAATACCATATTTACATGTTACTTGATGTTAATACTTTCCTAAATTCGTGATATTTACTAAGTTTACCATTGTTTTACATAGAAATAAGGTTATTTAAAGAAATAAATGTGTTGGTTTAATGCTTCAAAACTTGTGACATGGCGACAAAAGTTAGGAAAACGCTAGGTTTGACAATTTTCAAGCGTTTTTAACACATCCAATATCAATTACATGCGCTTATAAAGCGTTTCTAGATATCTACTGTAGAACTATATACTGACAACAATGAGCAAGTAGGCTTCTTGTAATTAGAAAACTCTTATTTTAGGACGGAGCAAGTACTTTTTTTACTATTTTTTTTAGCACAAGTGGCGCAAAAAAGGTCACATGTTTTGTAAGAAACCAATCACAAGAAAAGTATGATAAGGAGATAAGGAGACCTGTCAAGAATGAAGAGTAAATAAGGTAAGCCACAAACTGAGTCCTTTCAGCAATGGAGCCACTAGTAATACCAGCAGCAGCTATAGCAAATGCCCATTGATACAAAAAGAAACTATAGTCGTAAACTCTTGATGGAACTGATTTTAGCCCGAAGTAGTGTTTACCAATGAAACCGTTGGATGGAACACCAAAGGCGAAAGCAAAGCCAAATATGTAATAAGAAAGACCTCCAGCAGCTGCATCCAGAACATTTGTAAGCATGATATTCATAGTATTTTTTGCCCGAACTGACCCTGCACATAGCATGGCAAAACCAAGCTGCATGGCAAACACTAGATATGCTGAAAAGAGAAGATATGTGTTGTCAATGGCATATGTGGTGTCAGTAAATTTTTTGGACGTGGCAGTGAAGCGTGTGCATATGTAGTCGGCTGCGGCTGTCGCGTTTGCCGCGAAGCCGAGTAGAGGGGTTAGCTCTGATGCGGAACATGTGGGAAAGGATGCCATGTTTTTGATGGTTGGAGACTTGGAGTGTGGTTACTGAGTTGTGGTTTTTATAGAATATATAGGCCAAGAGAGCAAATTTGTATGCAAGTCGTGAGGCTGAGACTATTGGAGTCAACTGTTGGTAACCCATTCGAAAACAAATAATGTCCACATTGTTGCGGTGTTGCCTCAGGACCATTCAAATTGAAGAGTGGAGTTTAAAGATAAAAGGTAAGCTAAGGTACAAAATTTGTGTACTTTGAATAAAATATTACTCACATATATTTATGTCGTTTTTAGGAAGGGTTTTTCTATCTTGTGCCCCGGTGCACAAGATAAAAAGGGAAAAAGTACACAGAAGGTACGCAGGATCCAACAAAAAATACATTTTTTATAAATATCTGAGTCTTTTTCTGTGAGTACGTAAGTACTTTTTGAATACTTTTTCCCTTCTTATCTTGTGCTCCTAAGACACAAAATAGAAAAACCCTTTTAAGAATCATATACGTTATCAAGAAAGGTCAAATAAAAAGTGATCAATTTTTCATCTATAAAGTATAGACTAACTAAAGAGAATGTGGCAAGTGCTTAACTAGGATGAGCACGGGTCCCGAACTGCAACCCGGCTTGATGGATCCGGGAACCGAATTTTATGAGAAGTAGAAACTGAGAACCGAACCGAATATAGTTTTCGGTTCCTGTTGTCGTTCCGTTTCCGGTTCTTCAGGTCTAACCGGTTAGAAACCGATTTTCTAAAATATAAAATAAACCTAATCACTAATGAATTAGGCCAATAAAAAACTAAAAGTATTTGAATTTTTTTAGCGTTTGCAACTATTTATGTTTAAACCAATAACGTTTAACAAATAAAGCATAAACTCAAACAAAAAATCATTTTATAGTTTCACATTGTTCAAATGTTCAACAAAACAATGACACATAACAATTCGAAATACAAAATAAAATAACTTCAAACTTTGTCCAACCAAATAACTAGAAATGTTTATGGTTCCATTGTTTGTTTCCCTTTATCTCTTCTAGTTAGTTTCTCTAATTGTTCTTCCATATCTTTCACAATCACATCGTCTTTAATAGGGAAGTGCAAAATAACAAGAGAATCGGACCGAAACTGAGTTACGATTTTATTAGATCCAACTAAAAAGTGTCACTGTCTTGCTCATGATTTTAGAAACAAATGAATTCCATGAAGTGTTTTGAATATGGAAAGTAAAGAAAATTACATGTGTCACACCCCACTAAAGCGGAAACAGAGGTGCAACAGTTCGAACACATCACATAAGACAATATGTAACACCTTACATAAATTTAATAAAAGGTAGTACAAGATTACATCAAATCCAAATTACATAAGTTTCCAAAAGCCATGTCAGAACAAGTTTCAACATAATTCCAAAATATGAGTAATTGTTTTAAGACAATAGCATTTTATCAAAAAATATATGTGCAATGCCTCTACAAGGTTTTCAATTTCACTTGATCACCTGAAAAACATGATAAAAACGGTCAACTAGGGCCATAGTTGGTAAGTTCACATGAATAAGTACACAAAACAGTTTAAGACAGTGAGTAACCAAATAGTTGTGTAAGTTCAAAAAATGGTACGTATTGTATGCTCTAATGTATATGCTATGAGGCCACTACTTAACCGATTCAACAGCTGCCGTTGCCATTGAAACCTTAACCATTTTTCTAGTGTAACATGCTCTTTCTCTAGTGTAAGTGTAGTGATACTATGCACTCCGAGTAAGCGGGGATTGAGGAGGTGGTTCAACTCCTAAATAGCTCTGTCAATAAATATCCACAGTTCCTAAAAGAGCTAAAATTAGTGAAGTTGCGAGTACTCAAGCATCAAACAAGCATACATACCAATTTTATAAGTTGCGAAGCAAAGTTACATCATTTCAATAAGTTCAAAAGCTCGTAAAAATGCAATCGTTTCATTTTAAATAAAACAAGTCATGCTTTTCATCCCAAAACAAGTAAAGCGTAAAAAGGGGCTGTGAAAACTCACCTTAACCGGTAAGAGAGCAAGTAGAAGAACGACACAAACAAGAACACCTAGGCAACCCTTCGAACGTAAACCGTCCTAATGTGACATAAAACAAGTACAAGTACTCAGAAATCCCTAAAAGATATGCTCGGACCAAAAAGAACGTTTACTAGTTATGTCATCCATTTAGATTCGTTAAAATGTGTCAATTACTACTACACATGAACTAACCAAAACTGTCCCAAAAATATGGTCACTTTAAGTGACCATTTTATCAAGATAAAGAGTGATTTAGGTCCAATCCTTCACACCTCTGTAAATACCATGTCTTACGCGTACTCATGAATTTTTGCCAATTTTTATAAGGTGTTTAAGTTAACCGAAAAGGCTTAAACAAAAAGTCTCTTTATATTTGAAAGTTCTATAACCAGTCCATAAAATCCATGTGCCAGAGGGTCAAGATCTTTGAGTTAGAGACTAAGCTTTTGGCACACTTAAGTTAACATATTAAACTATTGCCAAACCAAAAATAAGCCTTACCATGCATTTTTTAGTGAGATATGGCCATGCTAAGTTGGTCAATCAAATCTACCAAAACACTCAGTTTGTAACTTATTTTGTGATGACCATTTTGGGGTTCAAAAATGTGTTTTACCAACCAAGACCACTTGGATCTTAAAGTTAAGACATAAAATGACATCTCAAAAGTGGAATGACCTATTTTAGACATAGCATAAATAAAATATGACCATGTAAAGTGATGTTAAAATCTGAGCAAGTTTCATAATTTCAATACCCTAACTTTCAATCCATGTTTGGAGTTTCAAATCCCAAAATCTATTTGTTTATGTATGGTATGTAAATTGGTTTAGAGATGGGATGGGAATGGTTTTGTTATTTGGTTTCCTGTGTTGAACGGTAAGGACCTGATCAGATTGATATAGATCAAGAAGCTCGGGTAACACTTAAACAAGAACCATGTTGCACTGCTGTGAGGCAGTATTTGCCCAAATGTGTGAAAAAACTTATGTGATTGTGTGTGATGCTCTCTTTTTATAGAGAGGCTTTGTAGAGTTTAGAGGTAAACCATTTGAGGATGATCAACGGCTGCTAGAGAGCCAGGTTTTGATCATCTGGGAGCAGACAAGGAGGACATATGTCATTCATCTTTTAGCTCGTATGTAATGGTACTTGTCGTGCATCCCCACTGTGCGATGTCAGATGGTACATCTTAACAGCTAGTGACAGTTGGGGAGCAGTAGCACTGTCTTACTCAGTCAGGCCTGAGAGGTCTTTCCAGGCTCTACGTGGCATGGGCTTTAAGCCTGACCATTATCAAGTGTTGATGGGCCTTGGTGATGGGCTTGATTCGAGCGTGTAATTATTAGGCTTGGGCCACTAATATTGATGCGCTATCAAGTCCCCCCAGTCTATTATTAGATCATGCATTGATGATGAGATGCTGGACTTTTTGTACCCGAGACCCCCCGGTCCGTGCCAGTGCTACCAGGGTTCGCTCCTAGGCCCTTCATTGGTAGTCTGATGGTCACATTAGTCTTTTGTCATGATGACTAGATGCAGGCTTTTTACCCCGATCAGGGTTGTAAGCTGAGTTGGGAAAGGTGTGTACTCCATGTTTTCATGGGGAAGTGTAGGATTATCCCGCTTCGGGTTTATTCGCAATCTTTGGGATTTGTCGCATCTTTATTACCTTTGAGACTGTAGACGGCGTCATCCTGATATTTCTTTAGCAGTATGTATAGCTTGTCCCTTCGACTATACATGACATTTGTGTTGACATCAGCTGTAGTCGTGACTTTGCAGGGTGTTTATCACGCGCTTTAAATGTGTTTTGACACAGTAGGCGTTTGCCAAGTGTAATTCACTGATTCGTTTTCTTTACCTATAAATAGGGCTAGAAAGGTGGGGAGGTTACAACTTGAAACAATAAAACCTCTTTTCTCCCATCTTTCCACATTATTCCCAAACCTTAAAAACTTCTTTCAAGAAGATTTTTTTGTAGGTTTTTCATTGTATTTTACGAAGGTTATTTTGTCTTTCTTCGGTTTTTGTGGTGTGAGATGAAGATTAGTCATTTTGATGGCGAACACATTTGTGGTATGGGATCCTTTACCCGTCTATTGGGGTTGGATATTGGGACATTTGCTCCTCTTCCATCCTTGTCTAAACATTGCCATCCTTTGGGTGTATTTATTTCCCTATGGAGTTTTGCGAGTGATTGTTAGGATGGAAGGCGCGGTGGTTCTTGCTTCTGACTTTCTATCATCTTCCAAGTCCTCTCAGGGTGCTTTAGTCGTCCTGATGAGAAACTTAAATGTTACACCGTATGGTTCATGCGGTCCTGTTTAAGTCTGTGGGAGACTTAAATGTCACCGTATGTCCGTGTGTCATCATAGGGCGTTACGTAGCCAGTTATGTCTGCACGAAATCGATTTGTGCGACATTTTAGAGTCTCCCATGGGTATAAAGATGAGGCTACGGGAGCCGTGGCCTCCTTTAGGGACCCTCTTTTCTTGACCTATCAGGTATGCTTTATCGCCCTGGCGGGGTTGCGCGCGAGCCGAGTGACGTAGGTGCACAAGAGTGCTTCGCGCCACAACCATCTCTTTTTTATAGGTTCTACGGACCGATGCCTGCTGCTTCATCTGGGAGAAAATAATCATAGATATGCCGGTCATTAGAAGGAAGAACCACCATAAAAAGATTCCTCGTGTATCATCTGTAGCAAAATTATGAACGGGAGCTAGCAATCCGCTGATGCGCAGTCAGGACATTACACCGCATGTTCAGAGGCGGGTAACGTAGCCATCTTAGGCTGTGAATGGTGTGAGTGAAGTGGCAAAGGTTGTCTAAATGAATTTGGCTGCTTCAATTGAATCTTCACACCCCTCTTCAGTTTGTTCGCAGGCCTGGATAGACGTTACTTGTGAGTTTCAGTCACCTCAACTTTAAAAAGGTTTAATTTGAAGCCTGGTGGGAAGACCTACTTGTCAGTATTGCACACTTTGGCTTAGTTTCAGGCGCGGTTTCCCCCTGAATCAGCCAAAGAGTGGAGCGTAGTCCTAGTTTTAAATAGATTGGAGCCTAACTTTGTTAGGTCGCTTATTAGCTATTGTAAAACTTGTAGCCGGCTGTTTGTAATCCGTAATGCATCAGGATTGTTTTGTATAGTGTACCAGGCATGTATAGTCCTGGGTTTTGTAATAAGGTGGTTTACCCAGATTTTATAATGACATTTATTGTTTGTCAATTTATTATTTTGTGTTTACCAAGTTTGTGTAGGCATGTGTTTTTAGTTAGGATGTTGTAACCCTAAACTCTTAAAGAAATTAGCATTCAAGCCAATTTATTGTATATATGTTACCAGGCTCGTGTAGGCCTGGGTTTTTATTTAGAATGTTGTAACCATGAACTCTTAATGAAATTAGCATTCAAGCCAATTTATTGTATGTGTTGTATTCCTTTGTTTAGTGATCAGTTAAACATGAAGAATGTGTAGCCTGATCGAGGATCGGTTTGACCCTAATTGTTATGGTAATAAGTACTTATGTTTTGCCGTGCACATTATAACTAGTAACTATCGACTAGCAATCTTCCAGCAACTCACTCATGGCAAGTTGTGCATATGTGTACTTTAGAATAGGCTTAAGCGATGAAACCTTATCTAAAGCGTCATCGGGTGTATTCCCTGCTTTATGACCCGTAGGCACCTTTTGTTCATGAGCATGTTCATAAAAGCTAATTTACGTTTGAATAAATGTTTGCTTGTATGAATAGTCAGTTATATGTGACACTTTGTAAGAAAAGTGTTGGATTTATCATTGCATATTTGTAGAAATAGTACAGATGAGCTATCCTGGCTGTTAGAAGCCTTGATGAAAAAATAAAAATGAAAATCCACCTAAGTGTAGCATGCCAACAGACGATATGCTTGCCATTAGAGGGAAGTGTGGTCACTCTTATGTGGTGCCTAGCAGGTAGGGCTTGTTTTTAGTGCGATGATCCACCTTAGATGTATCATCGTTTGAGATTGGATGCGTGCCATGTTAAGGGAATTTCGTCCCCTTCAGGCTTTGTCAACAGGTAGGAACCATTTTCGTTTGCCTGACGAATGATGTATGACCCTTCCCAATTGGGAGCGAGCTTGCCCTAACCTGTGGCCTTACTGACCTCATTTTTGCGCATTACATGGTCGCCAGGTTTGAAAGACTCTGGGCAGACGTGTTTGTTGTAATACTTTGCCATTTTATTTTGGAGTGTGTTAGGCGGATGGTGGCCAGGTCACGTTTTTCCTCGGCTAGTGCTAGGTCCAGCCTGAGGGAGTCTTCGTTTTCATCCTCGTTTACCATATCAACTCTTTCAGTTTGGATGAGCAGTTCAACAGGTATCACAGCTTCAGTTCCATAGACGAGGTTGAAGGGTATTTCACCTGCTCTTTCCTTTGGTGTGGTTCTGTGTGCTCATAGTATGCTTGAGAGCTCGTCCACCCAACAAGTCTTGTATTCCTTTATACGTTTCTTGTTTCCTTTCACAGTTTCT
Organism: Artemisia tridentata subsp. tridentata; assembly: GCA_021014915.2. Lineage (NCBI taxonomy): Eukaryota > Viridiplantae > Streptophyta > Magnoliopsida > Asterales > Asteraceae > Artemisia > Artemisia tridentata. The sequence continues at coordinate 56,873,917 of CP139503.1, forward strand.
CTATTAGCTACCTCTACCTGACCATTAGCCTGAGAATGATAGGGAGATGTAGTAGCTCTGAAGATACCCTAATTTTCGCACCATGATTTGAATCGTTCGCCGACGAATTGGGTTCCGTTGTCAGTGATGAGTGTTTGTGGCATATCGAATCGAGTGATGATTTAATCGTAAACGAAGGTTAAGACTTTCCTTGAAGTAATGGAGGCTAGCGGTTTTGCTTCGACCCATTTGATAAAGTAGTCTATGGCTACAATCATATGTTTGACATTTCCGGGGCCAGCCGGGGAACGGTCCGCATATATCAATACCCTGTTGATGGAATGTCCAGGGTGCAGTAATGGGGATGAGGATGTGTTTTGGCACGCATTTTACGTTGGCGTATGCATTACATTCTTAGCATGTCTTGAGCTCAGCCTCCACATCCTGGTTTACTGTTGGCCAGTAATACCCCATCCTGATTGCTTTGGCTGCTATAGCGCGTGACCCTGAGTGCATGTCGCACATTCCATTGTGGATGTCTTGAATGATTGTTCGTGTCTCTGTTGGTCCAACACATCTGGCCATTGGATCTCTGAATGTTTTGCTGTATAGAGTGTCATCCCTGATGGATTAAATGATGGCCTTCTGATTCTATGTGCCTCTATTTTGTCAGGTGGCAAGATACCTTGAGATAGCCAATTGAAAATTGGGGTCATCCAAGTGTCCTCTATCTCGACCTGGGATACTTTCGCAGGTTGAAGGATGGATTTCTCGTTTATGACTTCTACAAGGATCTCTTTTCCGAATGGTTTGAAAGTAAGAGCAGCGAGTTTGCTTAGAGCGTATGCTCGCCGGTTCTGTCCCCTGGGATTTGAGTGATTGTGAAGGACGTGAAGTATGGTAGGATCTGGTTGACCAGTGCCAAGTATAGCTTCATTGGCTCCTCCTTTGAAGTGTAATCACCCGGTACTTAGGAGGCTACCAACAATGAGTCTGTGAATACCTTGATTCTTTTGACTTCCATTATTTTGGCTATGCGTAAGCCTGCTAGTAGCGCTTTGTATTTTGACTCATTGTTTGATGCTTCGAAATTGAACTTCAGGGCATACATGAAGTCGTGCCCGAATGGGCTTATAAGCAGTAACCCTGCTCCTGAACCTTGTTTACATGACGCACCATAAGTGTATAAAGTCCAGGTTTCATCATCGTGTCCCGTGGGTGTTGCTTATGTTTTCGACTTCTTGCCTGGTATTGTTGGAGGCGGTGTATCAACCTCGGCGAGAAAGTCTGCCATGATTTGCCCTTTGATTGTGTGCTTGGATCCAAAGGTGATTTCATGCTCGATTAGCTCGATCGCTCATTTTGACATTCTGCCTGTATACTCGTGGTTCGATAGAACCTGTTTCAGGGGCTTGTCTGTCATGACGTGTATCGAATGTGCCTGGAAATACCTTTTGAACCACCTGGATGACAGCAGTAGGACAAATGCCAGTTTCTCCAGTAGAGTATATTTGATTTGCGTGTCTTGAAAGATCTTGCTGAAGAAGTAGATTGGCTTTTGAACCTTGTCTCGTTCCGCTAAGAGTACTGACCCGATTGCTTCCTGGGATGCTGCTAGGTACATGGTGAGAGTTTCACCTGGTACTGAAGCCGTCAGGGTGGGTAGTTCGTTTAGGAACACCTTGAGGGCCTGAAATGCCACTTCAGCCTCCTCCATCTACTCACATACTTTTTTCTTGTTGCATTCGATCAATACTTTAAAGAATGGCAACTGCTTTTCTGATGCTTGCGAGAGAAATCGGCTAAGAGTTGCGAGTTTCCCGTTTAAGCTTTGTGGCTCTCTCAGGTTCTTGGGAGGAGTCATGTCTAGTACTGCCTGAATCTTTTTAGAGTTGGCCCTAATTCCCGTGGCATCGACTATGTGACCCAGAGAATTGACCCTCCTCCACTCCAAATGTGCACTTTGCTGGGTTTCTATGATGTCGCGCAATAGGGCATCCTCTATCTTGCTTTTGATAACCATGTCGTCAACATATGCCTCAAGGTTGACGCCTATCTGAGATTTGAATTCTCTGTCTACCAGTGCCTGGTAGGTAGCGCCTGCGTTTTTTAGACCGAAAGGCATTTTGGTGTAGCAATAGAGACCTTGATTGGTGTAAAATGATGTCTTTTCCTCGTCAGACTCCTTCATTAGAATCTGGTGGTATCCCTTGTATGCATCGAGAAAGCATTTGTATTTGAAATCAGCCAAAGACTCTACCTTCTAGTCGATGAGAGGTAGAGGGTAGTTTTTTGGACATGCCTTGTTTAAGCTAGTAAAGTCAACGCACATGCGCCATGTGTCATTGACTTTCTTGACTATAACTGGGTTTGAGAACCAGGTTTGATATTTGACCGGTCGCAACATGCTTGCCTGGATTAGGTCCATAACCTGGGAATCCATGGCCTCAGATCATTCTAGAGAAAGACTATGTCTTTTATGTCTGATAGGTGGTAAATAATGGTTTAAGCCTAGGTTGTGCTCTGCCAATTCCCTGGGAATACCCATCATGCCTGAAGGTTACCAGGCGAATACGTCCAGGCTGTTTGCCAGTAGTTGTACTAGTTGGTTCTGAACTTGGGGTGAGAGATTAACTCCGATTGTGATTGGTTGATCTAGGTATTTGGGGTGTACGACGACTTTTACCTGCTTGGAATTGTCTCCCGGAATAGGTGCGCACACGATCTCCCTGATGTTAATTTCTTCTACTGCAGCTGCTAGACTAGCATCTTTGACTGGGTAGTTGCTTTTTACAGTAGTGACTCCTGCTTTTGTTGGGAATTCAACTAGAGACCTAATGGTGGATACTTCCATGCTAAGCTTTTGAAGAGCTTTCCTTCCTAGTATGATATTATACTTGGATGTAGACTTGACAATGTGGAATTGTAACAGGATTGTTCTCGACAGCGGGTCTGTTCCTACTATGAGCTCTAACGTGACTACTCCTGCTGGGTATGATCTCTCTCCTGAGAAACCGATTAGCAGTGTGGTTGGAGGCCTAAGGTTTGACCTGATGTATTATGGGAGCATGTTGAAATAGTGTTCATACATTATGTCAACTGAACTCCCCCAGTCCATGTATATCCTACTCACTCTATGTGAGATTATCATTGGTTTTATAACCACTGGACTGGATGACGGTATGAATGTATCCCACGAAATGCTTCTCGGTGGGGTACGTTGCCAGTTCTCCATGACCTCGTTGCCTCTCTTTGTGCCTGAGTGCAATGATTGAATCATTCTGACACTTTCTCCTTGTTCCCTGAGGGATTCTTGTTCCTTTTGGGTATTGTGCTCTACTGTGGGTTGTGTGCCAGGGTAGCTGGGTTTGGGTGAACTGGCTAGATGCTTTAGTTTACTCTCTATGAGTTCCCTAGTGTTTGACTTTGCTAGGTATGTTTTTGAGGCTCGTTCTAAGTGTAGAGTAAGTTGCATGTTATGCCCAGGGCACGGGCTAGGAGGGAATGGCAAGGTGCCTTTCTGTGTGTTATACCCAGGGTGGTTTCCAGGTAGTGGTTTGTTCTGATTACTATAAGTAAAGTAATGCGGATAAGGATAAGTGAGATGGTGTGCGTTTACCTGAGTTTTTCCCGATAAGTGCATGTCACGCGACCCGAGTTGCGTGTTTGTCGAACCCTTTCCCTGAGATCCTCCAGTGTCCTTGTCTACCTCCTGAACTTTGAACGGTTACGATTTTTGAGCTTGTTTGAGTGACCTGAGAGTGTGATATCTCTCGTAGAACCATGTAGGTTTCTTTAGGGAGAATGGCGTGTGCAGGACTGTAAGGTCAGTTGCTGCATGCGTCTTCCTTATATGTTTCTTTGTGTTTGTTTCTAGGTGGTTGGTGAGTCTCTTTTTCGAGTATTTGTTGGTTTTTCTCTATGAGAGAGAGATTTTCCACTTGGACAGGTCCTAGGTGGTTTATGGTTGTCTCCAAAATTTTTAGGTGCTGGTTGTAGATTTCCCTTCAATCATTATCATCACACAATGCTAATAAGTTAGAAGTTTAGTTATGAGATGAGACGGAGCGAGGTAGAAAGAAAGGTTATGAGACAAATGATTATTTCTTAGTGAAAAGTGAAACTACACAACCTATCCAACCACGTACACCCCTCACCATAGAGTGAGGGTGTATTTATACTAGTTGGCCAGCGAGGTAGGCAAATAGAAGCGAGGTAGAGTTGGGCTTATATTTGGCCCAATTCTATTAGATAGTTTGGTTACCACGCTACCTACCTCGTTCCATTATTACAAATTGATGCGTGGTTTTGTAACCTTACAACAGGTTTTACCTCTCGAGGGATCTCAAGAGGCTTACAACCCCACCAGGCAGTGTACCTGACCGATGTAGTATAGTGTAGTGGTAAGTACGGGGGATTGATCGTTCTCCACAGGGAATAGTGTTCGTTAGGTGTGAAAGACTACTCTAATAGGTCTAAGGGTTGAGGAAGATTCTTTTTATGTTTTTATATTTTTATGAAAGCAAGTAAAATCTCGGTTTTGAAAGAGTGGGCGGAATTAGTTGCTAGTCAACTAACCCAAATAACTACAAATGCAAATAAAATAAATAACTGAAAATAAAATGTTGGTGAGAAACTTATGTGTAGAGAAATGTGTTTACTTAGATTTCCTTACTCCCTAACTATCTTTTACCGGTTAATTAGTGTGTATTAGTCGCGTGGATGACGGGTGTATTCCTTAATACCATTCGTGGGGTGGCGTACTTACTTCCCCAACTCTACAAGCTCCTACTTCACTCCTATGTCGAGCCGGCTAGGAAGCTCCTAACATGGGATCACTAGAATTCGCTTGTGCATTAAATACAACCATAAAAACCTTTAGTACGCATTTGGTTCATGTTTCTTAAGACGTTCAAGCAAGTTACCGAATAGGAAGTTAGCCAGTTTTCTTAAGCCTAACATAGATAAACAATCATCCAATACAACTAACAACACACTAATAACCAATAATCAATAGCTAGGTTTCATTAGATCTAAGCAAACACAAGATAAATTTAGCCTAACATGTTAATCAAAAGACAAGAATAAGATAAAATCAAACAACACATAGACATATTGAATGATTAATTGATAACTTATCTTCAATGTAACATGGAAGATCTCAAGGCAAAAAGCCTTGAAAAAGAAGCTAAATTCGTCTTAGGGTTTTCTCCCAAAATTCCACACACTAAGCTCTCTTTTCATGACAAAAAATTAGAAAACTATATATAGATTTTTGGATCTGACGGCGTCACGTTATGGAGTGTGACGCCGTCACCTCACCGCTTCTAGGGTTCCCGGATGACCTTCTTGACGCCGTCCCTCTTTAGCTCTTCAAAAATCCATTCTGGCTTATCAAGGCTTGACGCCGTCGAACCATGAACGTGACGCCGTCCCCTTTTGATTTAAGCCGTGACGCCCTTGATCAAGTTAAAGCGTGACGCCATCAGAATTCACATGCTATTTTCACTGGCTTATCATGAGTAAATTTCACGTCCACTTTTTCTTGCCAATGCATGACGCCGTCGAGGGTAAATTGTGACGCCGTCAAAGGTAACTTTTAGCCGATTTTTGAGACTTTTCCGTTTTCTTCACTTTTATGCTCCAAAAACGTCCAAAATGCCTTCTTTTCCAGATTTCTCCTCAAAAGTACCTAAAATGACAAAAGGAACGATTTAGGGCAATATTTGATCAAATAAATACGATTTAGGGCTTAAATAACCCCTTAAAAGCGGTACACTTTTCGCTTCATCAAATACCCTTACACTTGAGATTTGCTTGTCCTCAAGCAAATGCGCTTTTATTCTAATCAAAATACAAGTTAGGGGTCATTTAATGCAAACATAAAAGTAATTACAACAAATATTCGTTCCACTTCAATCATAATAAGCACGGAGATTACATACTAGCACCTCACAAGTAGTGTTTAGATACTCACATCTCTCAAGTGTCATCAAAATAAATCTCATAAATGAAAACGGATAATATCTCTCACTACCTGTCATAGCAAATAGATTACCATAGGCTTGGGAAAGGATCGAAAACCTTCTCCACTAGGCGTAAGCACCAAAGATAAACTATCAAAGAGGGCTTTTAAATGGGTTATAACGTTAGGTGTAGGGAAAAGGAAAACACGGTTTTGTTGGATAAGGGATATTTTACTGGTGGCGAGTTAAAAATCTTGATCAATTACATGTACTATACAATGTTGCTAAGCCAAGACTAGACTCGATCTTAAGCTAGAAACGAAATAACAAAAACAAAAACATAAAATAAACATAAAATGAAACGGGATGGTAGTCCGTATGTTTTTTCTATTTTTCATTTTCTCATTTTTTTGTATTTTTCTTGATTTTTTTTTTTTTTTTTTTTTTTTTTTTTTTTTTTTTTTTTTTTGCATACACTTTTGCCCTACCATCCAAAATAATACATCATAGGGGCGTTGCATTCCCCTTACACTTGAATTTTTACATAACTTTACAAATACTAATCTAATGACTCGAATTAAGATAATTGAAAAACTTGGAGTACTTTTAAAACATTTAGCACATATGGGGGTAATAAATGATGTTCTTCCCCATTACTCCATTATACTAGTACTTTACCCATGAGTCCCAATCGTCCCAAAACAATATGTACAAGGATATGACTCGACTTAGCAACCATGTAATCAACTAGATAATTAACTTGGGTTTAAACAAATGTTGTAACAATAATGCACTAAAAATGAGTGCATACAAGGTAGGCTAAGGCGATTTGGGTGTACATTTAAGTGGGGTGTAACAAATTCTTCCTTTAAGTAAATTGCTTAAAGGTCGAAACGAAAAGATAGGCTCTGAGGGGTGTACTAGGGGTATCGTGTACTAAAAATGAGTACAACGCAAAGGGTGTGGGAGAATTACTTGACCAATGTAGCCAAAGTAATTATAACAAAAACACAGGTGTAAAACAATGGGTTAATCCTAATGCCTCTTATCATGTAGTAAATCTAACTACACGAATGTAGTCTCACTTGTGGCCTCGGAATGGTCCTAACGCAAGTTCTAGAATCTAAGTGCTACCGGTACACACATCATAGCATAAATGCTTTTCCTACCAATTCTAGGGGCAAACCTCACATATTTGGGGGTGAAAAATTTTTTAGTGGTACGGTTTTGTGCTAGTCATATAACTCCTATCCATGAGACGCTCATTAAGACCAAAGTTTCACTCCTATATGTTGTAAAAAATTTTAAATTTGGCACTAAAATTACCTTAACAAGTATTTCTCTCAGTTTTATTACACATCTACTATTAAACAAACAAAAATCAAGCGTAATAGCATTCTCTAAAATCGTACTTTTACCCTCCCCTTACACTTAAGATGAACATTGTCCCCAATGTTCAAATAACAAGATGTAAAAGCATAAAGTAAAAGAATGAAATCAAATACTCCCCTGATTCGCTCGGTGGATAATGAAATTACACGGTTAAATCTTCCTCCAAGGAGAATGTTGAAGCTCCATGACTAATGCATCGCCACAAGCTTGATTCAAAACATTTCCTTGTCCAAAATAACCTGTTAAACCTGAGAAAACAAACACGAAAACCTGCATAACATCGGCGGGATAAATCTATATATAAGGATATAATGCTTGTGGAATGATAATTTTGCAGATTCCTGGAGATTATAAGTTGGAGATTTTAATAAAAACTTTTTATGAAAACAAAACTTTCAAAAATTTCTGAAAATTAAATCTGACGCCGTCAGGTTATAAACCCTGACGCCGTCAGAAATGACCTGACAAAAATTTTCATTTTAAGTTTCCGGAAAATTTCTGGAAAAACCTTTACCTTACTTCCTGGAAATCCTGCAAAACATCATTATGACTCGATACAAGCATTTGACTCAAACAAATACTAATATGTATGTTAATTTATTATTATTATGATTCATGTTCATATGTGTTCTAATAAACCGATTTAGATTTCCCTTACACTTATCTTTTGCAAAATACCTTTATATGTAGTTAAGACGAAGTTAAAAACAACATAAAGCATTTTCACAATTTACTTTTGAACATGAATCAATACTAATAAAAATTAAACACACATACGGAAACAAATAAAAACAAACAAACAAACAAATAAACACACAAAGCAAATAAAACAAATAAAATGAGGCTAGCATGCGATAAATAAAATCAATGTAACAAATGTTTTAAGGCAAACAGATGCCTTCCCTAAATTATTACAGACCATATTGTTTCAACACATACAACCAAATATCAAATTGTTCAAACATCAAAACATCAAATCACATCATCACTGGGGTGGGGGACCTTGGCGATAGTCATAGCCAGGAGGAAGGTGCCCGTAGTACCCATATGGTGGGTAATCCTGCTCACGACCCGGGAAAGGGTCAATCTGCAGATGCGGGTCCAACTGATCACGTGTAGAAAGATGCTGCATCTGACAAACCGTGTGATCATACATCCAGTCGAACCTCTCGTCCACCCTGGTCCTCCACGTATCAACCTGGCCCATTCAGGTCCCCTGGTGAGCCTGCCAGTCCCCCTGCTCATGTGCCGGTAGTAATCAGCTGTACCGGCCTCATACCCCTCATGCTGCTGCTGCTGGGCTCCTCCTCCTCCTCATCATCCTCATCATCATCATCCTTAGCTCCGACCGGATGATACCACATAAAGGACCCGTCATGCATCTCCATAATCACCTCTATCTGCTTCAGGGACCTCTCCTTCACCGTCCTGCATGCATCACCACTCAAATACCTCATGACCTCGGGCCTGAGGACTCCATAAGACTGGGCCAGTCGGGTGATAAACATCCCACCATAAATCCTGTCTCCTTCCCTCTCCCCAACTCCACCATGCATAAAGCTAGCAACCCAAAACGGGATGTTGCAGTAAACATCATTAGAGTAGATGGTGTACAGGTAGAAGAGATCAGAAGCTGTGACATGGTGGTGAGAGCTGTGACGCCCTGTCAAGCTGTAGGTGAGGCAACGATGAGTCAACCGAACCCTAGGGTCCCTGATTTGGGATGCCACAGTGGTTGAGGTATACACCCCATCCCCAATAGTTTGCCAGAACATGGAGCATCTAAAATCATTCTTCATCGACTCCCCACGCAACAACCTCTGCATGAACCCTGCCTGAATGGTATCATGCTGATCGTACAACCCAAGTCTCCACCCAAACTCAGCAACAGAACACGTCCTTAGCTCACCCCCCAGCCTGAAATAGATCGTGGTACCGCCCACATCGGTCCTTGCCTCAGCCATGTCAAAATGAAAGGTGGCAAAGAACTCCCGTACCAATTCCTCATATACCGGCTCCTGAAGTTTAAACAGTCTTTCCCACTGGGGGCCGGTAAATCCATCCGTCTGAAAACTTTGGAGAAAGGTCTGCTCAAGACCTTCTCTCCTCAGAAAGTTCCAATCAACTACGGCCCCATTTTCGACCTTGTGTAGTAGCAGTTGTGCGTATTTGCTTGTAGCAGCATCGTTGTCAAAGACACCCCAACTGAGGACCGTATCCCCAAAGTTTTCTTGTTGAGATCGGGAAGAACTTCCTCGGCTGGGTCTTTGACGCTTACTCATTATCTGGAACAAAGCAGGAGGAACAAAAGTGTTAATATGTGAATTAAAGACTTGGTGGCGTATCAGACAGGTCTGACGCCGTCACCCTTTGATAGGTGACGCCGTCAGGTTCAACCACATTTAAATCCGAAATTACGAGGGAAAAATCAATATTCAAACTTTAAGCTTATAAACCAAACGCCCTTTTTACAGCAAAATGGGTGATTGGATCATAGGTTATGGTTCAAATTCGTGGCCTCCCTATTAGTGAATAGACCCAATTGATTGCCAATCATCAAATGCTTTAATCTTTGTTAAATAACACTAATTAAAACACATTATGAGTTCTAAGCATGAATCAATCCTAGGGTTTCACGAGTTGGGGATTTTCGAAATTTACAAATCCTATGAGTAATTGAAGCGAAAAGAATGAGTAAAAATTACTTACCACGTGAAGATTGGAAGCGGAAATTGGCGAATTTGCCCTGGGAAATTCGGAGGTGGGGTTGGAGTGGATATGGTTTGTGGGGTTTGTGATGAAAGTGATGGAAATTAAGTTATTATTGCTGTGCAGACGGGGTGACGGCGTCACGTTTAAATTCTGACGCCGTCAGATTAGCGTATTTTACTACTTTGTGCCAGTTTACAAATGAGCCCCTCGTACTTTAAGAGAGCAGCTAGTCAGGGTCAATAATCCTGATAGCTAGTCTCGTTAACAAGTTCCTCCTGGGTCAAATGTTTTGTTATTGTCACGGGGTGTAGTAAAATGTTGAAAAGGGTCGGTTGACGTCTTATTCGGGTCCCAATTTCCATCAAGGCGAGTATTCAGGGAGTGAGAGGAACTTTCCCAGGGGGTTTTCGAAATGATGGTGTGCTTTAATTGAGTTCTTCTCACACCTGGCTTAAAGCCAAAAGATCGTTTCCTAGCTTCATGAAAGTTAGGGAGCGTGACAACCATGCTCCCCACGAAAATGCTGCGATCTTGAGAGTTTTTCTCGCGAGAGGATCCAAATAGATAAGAGGGTTTTGAAAGTGAAGGCTCGGGGAGGAGGGTTTCATCATCCCATTCGTTGTATGGTTCATTAGGGACCGGGAGTTCAAAGATCTTCTCGATCTTTTTGTGTGAGGCTTCTTCCCTAATTTTCTCCTTTATTCTCACGATAAACTTTTCTGCTAGTTCCATGAACATATCTTGGGTGTTTTTCAAGTGAGTCTCTAATTCCCGGATCCGCCTTTCTTGGTTGTTCACGAAAGTTAGCATTATCCCTTCAAACTCATCTTGTCGTGAGAATTGATGAAACGTATGTTTACCAATTGTGTTCACGCACTTATCGGGATTTTCATCAGCCGTAGGTGTCTCAGCTTTCATTAAGCTCTCAACCTGCCTTTTTATGTTTTCGAACAGCTGTTCTTGGGTTGCACTCATGCAATTTAAAATCCCTTCTTCCGAGAACGTTGAGTCATTCCATTCTTCCTCTTCGTATAGTGCTAAGTCCTCAATGACTTCCCAGCACTTATCGACACTGAGCCTGCTCAATCTCCCATTGGCGGCGTAATCTATGGCTCTTCTAGTTTGATGATTGACACCATCATAGAAGATTTGGATTTGTAGCCAAGGATCCATGCCATGGTGAGGGACTTTTTGGAGTAAGTCCTTGAATCGAGTCCATGCCTCGTAGAGAGTTTCGCCTTGACGTTGTTGGAACATCAAGATATCATTCCTTAGCTTGGTAGTTCTTCCTGGTGGGAAAAACTGAGCAAGGAAACGAGTGGTGAGATCATCCCAAGAGGTAATGGATCCTGCGGGTTGACGTTCTAGCCACTGACTAGCTTGGTCCCGCAAAGAGAATTGGAAGAGACGCAATCGGGTCGTCTCTCGAGTGGCAACATCAAGGTCTATAGAATCAACAATTTTAAGAAAGTCCTTGAGATGTTGATTAGGATCTTCAGAACGAAGTCCATGGAATGCGCATCCGCTTTGCACCAACCGGATGGTGTCGGATCGCAAGGGTGTGATATTGGCTCCTTGAGTGAGCTCAATGGTGTTTCGATAGCCATTGTGGCTAGGACGGGAATACTCTCCTAAAGTACGGGCTCTAGGAGGTGGTGGTGGTTGTTGTGGTGGTGGGTTGTGGGGATTAAGGATATTACCATCTTCCATGATGTCGGATGGTAATGGTTACGAACAAAGACACGAAGAAAATAGATAGACTAAAGAAAACCTAGAAAAATAAAATAAAAATCTCACTAGAAAGGAATCTAGTGAGTAGACCTAATAGAAATAAAAATTCAACCTAAACAATAACTATTCCCCGGCAGCGGCGCCAAAAACTTGATGCGTGGTTTTGTAACCTTACAACAGGTTTTACCTCTCGAGGGATCTCAAGAGGCTTACAACCCCACCAGGCAGTGTACCTGACCGATGTAGTATAGTGTAGTGGTAAGTACGGGGGATTGATCGTTCTCCACAGGGAATAGTGTTCGTTAGGTGTGAAAGACTACTCTAATAGGTCTAAGGGTTGAGGAAGATTCTTTTTATGTTTTTATATTTTTATGAAAGCAAGTAAAATCTCGGTTTTGAAAGAGTGGGCGGAATTAGTTGCTAGTCAACTAACCCAAATAACTACAAATGCAAATAAAATAAATAACTGAAAATAAAATGTTGGTGAGAAACTTATGTGTAGAGAAATGTGTTTACTTAGATTTCCTTACTCCCTAACTATCTTTTACCGGTTAATTAGTGTGTATTAGTCGCGTGGATGACGGGTGTATTCCTTAATACCATTCGTGGGGTGGCGTACTTACTTCCCCAACTCTACAAGCTCCTACTTCACTCCTATGTCGAGCCGGCTAGGAAGCTCCTAACATGGGATCACTAGAATTCGCTTGTGCATTAAATACAACCATAAAAACCTTTAGTACGCATTTGGTTCATGTTTCTTAAGACGTTCAAGCAAGTTACCGAATAGGAAGTTAGCCAGTTTTCTTAAGCCTAACATAGATAAACAATCATCCAATACAACTAACAACACACTAATAACCAATAATCAATAGCTAGGTTTCATTAGATCTAAGCAAACACAAGATAAATTTAGCCTAACATGTTAATCAAAAGACAAGAATAAGATAAAATCAAACAACACATAGACATATTGAATGATTAATTGATAACTTATCTTCAATGTAACATGGAAGATCTCAAGGCAAAAAGCCTTGAAAAAGAAGCTAAATTCGTCTTAGGGTTTTCTCCCAAAATTCCACACACTAAGCTCTCTTTTCATGACAAAAAATTAGAAAACTATATATAGATTTTTGGATCTGACGGCGTCACGTTATGGAGTGTGACGCCGTCACCTCGCCGCTTCTAGGGTTCCCGGATGACCTTCTTGACGCTGTCCCTCTTTAGCTCTTCAAAAATCCATTCTGGCTTATCAAGGCTTGACGCCGTCGAACCATGAACGTGACGCCGTCCCCTTTTGATTTAAGCCATGACGCCCTTGATCAAGTTAAAGCGTGACGCCGTCAGAATTCACATGCTATTTTCACTGGCTTATCATGAGTAAATTTCACGTCCACTTTTTCTTGCCAATGCATGACGCCGTCCAGGGTAAATTGTGACGCCGTCAAAGGTAACTTTTAGCCGATTTTTGAGACTTTGCCGTTTTCTTCACTTTTATGCTCCAAAAACGTCCAAAATGCCTCCTTTTCCAGATTTCTCCTCAAAAGTACCTAAAATGACAAAAGGAACGATTTAGGGCAATATTTGATCAAATAAATACGATTTAGGGCCTAAATGACCCCTTAAAAGCGGTACACTTTTCGCTTCATCACAAATATAAGAAACTAAAAACTAATTATAGTTTAAACATATTACGCAAGACCTAGGATAATTAACACTTCTAGAATGATTCCTAACAATCTCCCCCTAAGGGTTGATTATTGAGGTCTGGAGTCAAAATGTCTGTCATCTTGGTCTTGTAACACCTTGGCTTCTTATCATCAACAACATTCACGAATCTTAAGACTATTCTTCTTTGAAATCCAAGTGCTATCTACCAAAAATCCGGATTTTCTTCGTAATGTACAAAATATTAGACTTGAAGTGATTTTCAACTTGATCCTATCTTTAGCTTTCTCCCCCTCATTATTACCATTAACGTGGTTGTCCTGGGAAGTTTCTTCTTTGTTTGCTCAAATTATGTGTATCATGATCACGTGTATCACTTTTCTTCAATACTTCGAATAATTATGGATCTTCAATTTGTAGTGCAGGATTATTGATCATGTAGGTGTACAAGCTACGTCTTTTCTCCCTGAATATCTCCTTTTGTACGATCCCGCTCATATGTTCATGTACTTCCGCAGCAAGAACCTCTTCGACTCCTTGTAAGAGTTGATCATGTTGGTTTCTAGTGAAGAAGGTTTCTTTCATGATGTTCTTTAGTTGTTCGATTTGAGCGGGTGTGAACATGTTTGGAGGAGATATTGGTGTTGATGATGGTTGAGATGCCGGTGGAGGTGTTCTTGGTGGTGTAGGTTGTCGTGTAGGTGTTGTTCCCTTTACACGCTTAGAGTTAACTAGAAAGTTAATCTATTTGTGTTTATGACTAATACAATGTTATGATTAATTCTAACAGTTATAAAACGTGAATGTAAAAACTCAAGGTAATTTTCAACGTTTAAATTCTTATTAGAAATGAATCAAAGAATCTATACCCAAGTGTTTTGCGGAACAAACACTTGGGATTGAATAGACAAGGTATGGTGGTGTCTCCTATCTAAACTCAAGTTTTGCTTGAGTGGTAACAATGCGACCTCACTGAGCTATCTCAGGGATGCGTTACTCTTTGTAGGAGAGAAGTTGTTTTGTAAAAGTCTAAGCTTTAATTGTACAAAACACACTCAACTTCTCTCCTTCTCAATCTATTTATACACAAGTAATCTGAGTAAAAATAATTAAAATATTACAAGTTGTTGAGCAAGCGTGTCTGACAATTACAACAGTAATTGTCATTTCCAAGAACCAATAGAAATGGCCTATTAAGTCTTTAGGAGTGGTTGGTCTGACACTCCAAGACTTTAAGCCGTCTTAGGAAGGATTTCTTCCTGACAAGATAAGATTTGATCTTATCTTAAATCCTTCCTAGATATTTCTACCTTTCTTCTCAGGCACTTAGTTCTTCAGGACACGCTTCTCAGTTATCATTCATAATTACTTCATTGTTGTTGAGGAGACTGGGGTTCAGTGAGTTCTTGTCCAACACTCACTGAACCATCATCTTCTTCTTTGGCTTAAGTGCTACTTCAGGGAGTACCGCCTTCCTGCGTAGTGAATCCTTCTATTTGAATTCGCCTAAAGCATCCTGAAGATGACTCACTGAGAGGCTGTTCTCTCAGTGACTTGAATTGTTCTCGGTTTAAGTTAACACTTAGTTAATTTGTGTCCAAATCATGTTTTAAGTATTCTTGGGTTTTTCATGACCCAACAATCTCCCCCTATTTGGATATAAATTATTCCCAAGTGTTTTGATCGGTTATGAGTATGCTAATGACTTCTACTCATACCGAATGTACTAGAATGTAAATAAGGACACTGAAATAATAAAAACATCATCTTATTGATATCATTACAAGTCCTAACAAGCTAATTAAAATAAGGGATAGTGGGGGTATTCAGGCAGATCTATCAGTTCAACTTAATACCAAGGGCTTCAAGCTTGGGCTTCTTTGACTGCAGATCTTGTTGGTCAGGATGCTCATTGATTTTCCTTTTCAAATCTTGACAAAACTTCACATTTTCAGGACTCTTGAGTGGAAAGGCCATTATTAGAAAACCAAGCATAGCTTTGATCCCTGACAAATCGATATCACTCCACCTTTGGAAGGCTTTGTCTCCGAACTCATCAATGAAGAACAAACCTCTTTCAGGTTGTTCAATGACCATATTGTTCCTGAAAGGAACATCTTCAGGGAGAGCCCTATTGCAGTCAAGACCAGGAACCTTGATCTCAGGCTCAGCTTCTATCTTCTTTCTTTTCCTTGAAGAAGACTGAGAGGGAGCTGGTTGTGCTGAATCAGGAAGAAGAGATGGAGTGCCAAGTTCCTGAGGTGCAGCTGCCAATCTTTCGTACCTCAGACTCAAGGACTTCAATAGGCTAGGGACCACAACATTTGATTTCTTTGCTATTAATGGACCCAACTCATCCAATTTTGTGATCCCAAAGTCAGCGAATCTGAATGGGGTATGAACATCAAAGTTTCTCATGTCAGCACCTCTGTAGACAGTAACAGAAGCAGGATTGGTGTTTCGATGAATATGAACATCAGTGATTGGTTCTGGCTTCAACCTGTTAGTCATATACCACTGATATTTCTTAATTCTGTTCTGCCTGATCTCTTCAGCCCTTTTATTCCTTTCCTCTCTTTTCTTCCTGAGAGTGATCATCTCCTCAGACTGAGCTTTTACAAAGGTCATACCACCCTCTCTTCCTGAAAGATCCTTAGCTTCAAGACCAATCTTCTCAGCCTCTTCATGAACAACCTTAATAATAGCAGGCTTGCTCACCTTTTCTTCCTCCTTTAACTTCTTCTTTGCTTCCTCTTCCTCTAGGTAAGCACTGAGTTCATCAGCTGAGAAGTGGTGAAGAACTCCATCAATGTCATACGGGATCCTGGGTGGTGATTCAGGATCCTTTGCTACCATGATTGGTGCTGGTTGAGGCTCAGGATCAGTGAGGATGCCTTTGCCTTTTTCTTGATGGGTGGAAGAAGCTTCAGGAATCTCCCCTTCAGTGTGAGAAGTAGGAGAAGGAGGTTTCTGGCTTATGGAAGCTTCAGGGACTCCAGTGTCTTTCTCCCCCTCAACTGTTGCTTGAGCCATGGTGATAGCAAGAGTTGGAGCCACTGGAGCAGCAGGACCCTTGAAAGCCTGATAGATCTCAGTCATCATTGATTTGATGTCCGAGGTATCTTTCTGAAGAGTTGAGATCTGATCCGCCAGAGATGCCTGAGAAGCTTCGATGCGTGACATCCTTGACCCAAGAGACCATGCCAAAGATGTTGAAGATTGTGCCCAAATACCCAGATGTTTTTCCTGAAGACCCAAGGAAGTCCTGATTGAGTCCAATGAAGAGGTAAGACCCTGAATCTTAGAATCCTTCAGTAAGCTGAGAAGATCACTGAATTCAGCTGAATGCTTCTGGTAAGTCTCAGCAGCCTGAAGGACCTTCTTGTTGAGTTCCGGGTCATCCTTGACAGATGTTTGAATGATTCCAAGGCTTTTGGTGATGCCTTCAAGGGTAAGATTGAACTTCTTGAAATGAAGATCAATAGCTGTCAGGGAGTTATTGGTATCAGAATGTATTTCGATCACATCATCATGAAAACTTTCAACATCTGCCTTCAGGTTGGCATAGTCAACAGCAGCTTTAGTGTGATGATCGAACATCTCTTCAGTGAGACCATTGTAAAGAGCTCTATTGGTCTTGAGAAGGAACTTGACCAATTTTCTTTCAGTGAGGGGAAAAGAGTCATCATACTTTTTGAGGATGTCCCCAGTATCAGAAGAATCAGAGGATTGAGAACCTGACTCTTCACTTTGGTGTGGAGATGACTGATGTGATTGTTCAGGTTGTTCAGATTGTACATCAGTTTCCATATCCTCACCTGCCTCAAACATTTCTTCTTCACTCTCTTCCCTGAGCTCTTCATCAGACTCGATAAGATCCTGAAAGTCCCCCATGGACTGAATACCCAAAAATTCAATCGGCTCCTCTTTATAAAAAGACTCGCCTTTGGTTTGGCCAGATCCTGACCCCGTTGTCATAATAACTGAGTGGGTTTGCTCAGCCTGACTAGCCATAATAACTGGGGTAACACCAGCCTGGCTTTTGGGGGCAGTTCCTGAGAGAATAGGACCGCCTGAGGGGTTTATGGGTTCCGTATTTGCGGGTTGTTTCTTTCCCTCAGAGTCTTTGTCCCCCTTAGCACCTTCAACCACTGATGGGTGTTTTTCAGTGGTATCACTAGGTACTGATTGTGAAAGTTGGTGGATCCCCTTCCCATCAGGATTGTGCTGTCCTTTTGGGGATTTAGGGTCCTTTTCTCCCTGAGATCCTGAGGGTGATTGCTCAGGAATGTTAACAGGATGTGAATGTTTGTGGGTTCCATTCTCAGTAAGGTAGTGTTGCCTTACCGAGGATTTAGAACCCTTTCCTCCCTTGGGAACTGATTGTTTTTTGACAGTTCCTTCATCGGGATGTGAGGGGGTGTGGGTCCTCTTCACAGTAGGGTGGTGCTGCCCTACCAAGGATTCAGGACCCTTTCCTCCCTTGGGCACTGATTGTGATTTATCAGTACCTTCATCGGGATGTGACGGGGGAATGCTTCCTGATCCCTCTGACTTGTTTATGTCAGTTGAACCATGTGGAAAGGGTGTGCCCGAGGTCACTGAGGATGATTGCTCAGTGACCTTTGTCGGCCTTTGTTTTGAGGTCAAGAGGGTCTCAGAAATGGGTGTATCAGAGGTCTCGGCCTTTTTCAACCTCTTTTTAAGGTTTAGTTGGTTTTGAGGATCAGTCTCAGTGGCGAGTGGCTTGGGTCTAACCACCTGGCTGGACTGACCCTTCTTTGTCTTCTTCACCTTTTTGGTCGGTGAAGGAACAGGTGAGACATCGTCGTTACCCTGAATGATTGATTGCATGTATTCAGTCAGGGCAATATTTGTAACCTCACTGATGCTACTAGTGAAGTTTGACTTGTGCAGGACGTCAGGCTTCGTACCTTCTGCATCAGGCCTCACGTAGTCAGAACCAAGTAGGTCCTGAAGCACACAGGAAACAAATCTAGGGTAGGACATATGCCTTTGCCTATGTTTTCCTGAGAGCTTGGCAACAAGGTCTCGGAAGATTATTCCTCCGATGTCAATTTTTGTACCCTCAAGGAGACTGAACAGCATCAATTGTTGTGATGAGTTCAATTGTTCCGTAGAGGATTTATTTCCACCCAGGACCTGAATGAAAAATGTCATCAGTATCCTCCAGATAGGATGGAACCATGTTTTGACTACTGGAGCCTTCTCCAATAAGCCTCCCGCAGATGTTGTAGGACATCTGGGTCATGGGGAGCTAAAAAGATCAGTTCATTCTTTATGTCCTGATCAGTAGGGTTGGGTGCAAACGCTTCAGCAAAGTTAAGGCCTGTGGCTTTGATGAAGGTTGAGTAGTCAAAAGAGAGGGTTCTGCTCCCATTCATCACCGTGAAGGTGATGATTGACTCTTTGGTGTCTTTGGGGCTGGTAGCCACATCCGTGCACCAGAATTCCCTCAAATAGTCATGGTAGATGACTGAGGGGGTGTGGGTGAAAGCCTTTGTGATGTGCGTGTGTATTGCTCTAATTCTTTTATATCCACGGCAGCGGCTCCAAAGATTTGGTGCACGCGTGATGTCGTTGTGGTTTTAGCAGTATTCAAGTTTTAAATTTATATTTAGCCGACTTATCAATAAAACACACACTTTAACGAGCAGTGTACCCGGTCAGTATGAATATAATGGTAAGTAGAGTGTCGATCACTAAGAGTGGAACGTATTATCTAGTTATTCTAATCAGTATTTTAATATCTTAAGTTAGCTATACAACCTAATCTAACGCAAGGGGGTTCAGCCTGAGAGACTGGCACGGTTTGGTTATAATTAAATAGAAAATTAAACTAATGAGCACGAATCAGCTATTAGCACACACGTACACAGATAGATACTCGAGACAATAAGAAGACCTGTCCTGATAATTAAGTAGCTTGTCACTTGTTTTATTGCTAGTTTTATATGAAGTGTATAGTTCGATGCGACGCATCGAGAATTAAACCTTTCTCGTTGGCTCTAATCTTATCGGCGAGTAAACCCTTAATGATTACTTATGTCTATCCTATTTATTAAAGAGATACTGAAACAAATAGGCGAGGAAGGGGCATGACGACCCAAGCAATGCTCAGCTAGACACAGAGGTTATCAATGCACTAATAAAAGTCACCAAAGACATCAACATATAAACTTTAATTAATGGGAAAGCAATTTTAAGGGGTGCCCATGGTTTTTCGTAGTCACATGGAATCGGCCCATCAATCCTGATGAATTAAAGTGTACTAATACAATAAAACAAAACTACTTAATGAATTGAATACATGCATGACCTTCTTACAGCTCTTGTATCTTCGTTCAAGGTGTGTCTTGTGCTGCTAACACGTCTGAATTCGTCTTTAGGGTTTCTGTCTTTCTCCTCGGTATATTGCACACAAAATTCGTCTGACTTTGGGGTATTTATAATTTCTGTCTGAGGGTTAGATGCGGCTCATAGAATAAGTAGATGCGGCGCATTGACTTAACTTCTAGTGTGGTCCAAGATTAATATATTCAGGAATATTCATACACCGCCTTAAGATGCGGCGTAACTCCATTTCTAGATGCGGCGCATGTCCTTTGCTGTCTTGGATCGTAACTTGTGAAATCTTGATAGTGATGCGCCGTATGTAAGAAGTGTGATGCGGCGCATCTGGAGCAGAATGATCTTGATCTTGTACATTTCAATAGACTCTTAACTTCTCGCTTGTTTTGCTCCATAATTGGTCCAAAATCGCCAAGTTTCACATAGTACTTGTTTTTACCTGAGAATTACAAAAGTAAACATTAACATATCAATTCTCACAGATAATATAATAAAACAAGTCAAATAAATAGGATAAATGATGGTAATAAAATGTACTTATTTGAGTTCATCAAATATCCCCCCACTTGAACTTTACTTGTCCCCAAGTAAACCTTAGAATTAATCTTATGAAAATGTATCCTAAAAGATATCAGGATTTATTTTTATATTTAAGCATGTATTCGTTTTGTCATAATTGCACAACCAAACACTTAACGAATTAGAATAAAATAAAATATTTTGATAAAAGCAAATCTAATCGTTTAACTGTCCAGTCGTGACGAATATTCTATCATAAGCTTGGCAAGTATACGCATCTCCCCCACTAAATCCAAGGAATAACAAGTCTAAAGCGGTAAAAAGGGTTTGTAGGTTAAGGGTTAATCATTCTTCTTAATCTCTATTGATCTCAAATTCCAGAAAAGGCGACAATATCACAAATACATGATCGAATCTACGAACACGATACTTGCAATTGCTCAAATCCTTAACTCGAATAGGCTAAAGATAGGACCAAGTAATCTTCACCAATAATATTATATCAAAAAGGGCGACAAAATCTTAAATACATAGCCGAATCCACGACTACGATACTTAAGATTGCTCAAATCCCTAATCTCAATAAATCAAAGGTTTGGATGAAGAATGATGTAGGGTATGGATAATATTTGGGATACAAATTGGTGTAAAATGAAAAATAAACAAAACAGATAAATTAAAATCCTAAGTGTGGTAAATTATTTTCCCAACCATCCCATGAATAAGACTCATATCATTGAATAACTCACGCTTTAACACTTGAAATACACGCTTTAGGTAGACACGAATTATACTCAACAAGATCTCAATCAAAGAATAAACCTTAGTTGGCGTTCCCATAACGGCCAACTCCCATTCAATCCATAAATATAATATATAACAAATAGTGGTGATATCGACCACTTAATACAAAACTTTACATAAGTTGGTTAAAACAAACTTCCAACTTTTTCTTTTTCTTTTCTATTTTTTTTTCGATTTTTTTTTTTTTTTTCTATCAATGAAATGTGTAAAATTTCACAACTTTTCTATCACTATTTTTCCGGATAATTTTTCCATACTCTTCATACTTTCAGAAATAACTGTAATAGCGAAAGTAGTAAACACACGAAAAATAAACTCAAAGATATACAATATTTACTTTCATACCAATTGCATTGTGCAATTCCTGACTCAACCAAAGATAATGAATTACGCACGCGAACACAGGTAATGTAAGGAAACACACTTTGCCTAAAGCAATTAACCAACCACGGATTTTAATCTACAGGGTAGGCTAAGGTGTAAGGGTGTTAACGAAACATTATAACAAAGGTGTAAGAAACGAAAGAAATGGCTCTGAGTGTTTTTCTAGGGGTATCTTACTCTAAAAGTGAGAGTAACAAAAGGGTTTATACGGGGGTTAACTAACCAGTGTAGTTAGTTAATATCACATAACATATAAAGGCTATTTGGGTGTAATCCTAGAAATTTACCAATTTAGACAGGTCATTCCAATTATATAGATAATACTTATTATGATGGTCTCGAATAGTATACAAGCCAAGTTCTAAAGTTTACAAGTCACCGGCACACTCATAGATTTGTGAATTTTGAAAAGTTCACAATTTTTGGAAATAATGTTATGTGTGCAGCTATGTAATTTAGACTTTAAACAAAAACATGCTAAAAATTTTAAATTTTGATATATTAAGTGCATTTTAAGCATATTTTGAAAAAGTTTAGGACAAGTAAGTGTTCTAATTCTCCAATCCCCCCACTTAAGTTAAACAACGTCCTCGTTGTTTGTATCAAAGATAAAAAACTGGAAAATAAAAGAATTAGAACAGAAAAACTCCCCTGAGATTTGCTCGGTATGATCCTCCATTTTTTGTATAAGAGCAAAAATCATCATTCTTGTGGATGAGAACGTTTAAGCTTCATATTTGATGTATCCATAAGAATGCAGGAATCTATAATACCATCAAGACTTAAACACACCTGAGTTAAGAAGGTTCAAACTTGCATAATACATTAGTAGTTAGTAAAAATAAAACTGAAAAATTAAACTGAAAATCATCAGGTCAGTCGATACGCCGTATCTTATGGAAGAAGATACGCCGTATCGAGCCTGGAATAAATACGAATCAGGATAAAAGATGCGTCGCATCCTTAACCAGG
The DNA here is from genome assembly GCA_021014915.2 of Artemisia tridentata subsp. tridentata. NCBI lineage: Eukaryota > Viridiplantae > Streptophyta > Magnoliopsida > Asterales > Asteraceae > Artemisia > Artemisia tridentata. The sequence goes on from CP139503.1 coordinate 56,896,413, forward strand.
GATGCGCCGCATTAAAATACTGATAGAAAGTTTTTAAAGTCAAAAATAAAAATGCAGAAAATAAAGTAAGATATGACCAGTGCAGGCGATGCGTCGCATCTTAGGATGGAGATGCGCCGTATCTTCTGCGGGGCTGACTGACTCGACACAGAACAGAAAGTAAAAAATTTTCGGGTTGTCTCCCGGTCAGCACTTGTCTTTATTCCAGAGTCTTCAAGTTAGACTCACGTTCAGCTCCTATTCCAGTAGTTCTGGTTCAAACTTGACAACTTCGTTATCAGCGTTGTCGATGTAATTATCAAGGTATTTCCCTTTAGGTCGTGCCTTTGGAACAAAACTCCTTTAATCACCCTTGACAATTGGTGCACTTCAATCGTCACTTCTCTAATCATATTGTTTTGTTCTTTCAGCAATAGTTCCTTTCCGCTTTCTTGGGCAAACTTTGATATAATCTCGTCGATTGTAAGTTTGATCCTTGATCCTCCGAACCAGCTTGGGAAAAGATCAATCATCATTCCTGAAACATAGAACAAATAGGCTTCGAAGTAAAAATTTTCTAAGAGACAGGAAAGTTGATTAGAATTTCTCAGTTCGGGATAAATAAAATTTTGCTGATATCTGCAGATGATGCGCCGTATCCAGAAAGTTGGATACGCCGTATCTTATTACGTTAAAATTTAATCAGACTTTTATTCAGAAAACAGATACGCCGCTTAGAATTAGAATGCGCCGTATCAGTTTTAATTTATCAAAAATCAACGTATCTAATTTTAGCAAATATAACCGATTTTTGATTTAGAAGATGCGCCGTATCGATAAAAATCGATGCGTCGTATCTGTTTAATAATTCGAAAACTGTTTTTAATTTAAATAAAAAATACGCCGTATCTGTTAAAACAGATGCGTCGTATGGCGTTATCGTTTAGAAAAATTTCTTATTAAAAACAGAATACGCCGTATCTTGGGGAAAGATGCGTCGTATCGAATTTATTAAACGCGTTGTATTTTATAAAAATTAAACGCAATACGCCGTATCTGTGAAAACAGATGCGCCGTATCGTTTGTATCAGCTCAGTACAACGATAGCAGAATACAGAAAAAAAATAAAAAGAAAAACAAAAATAATAAAAACAAACAAAAAGAAACAAAAATCAAAGAAAATAAAAACACACAAAACAGAAAATATGCAAATAATACAATGAATGCAATTTAACTAATATACAACGGGGTTAGCGGTTAGAATCAAAAAATTAAAAAGAAAACCTAATTAAAATACTAATCAAATTAACAGATAATAACAATTCACTCCCCGGCAACGGTGCCAAAAACTTGATGTGCGTGTGTATTGCTCTAATTCTTTTATATCCACGGCAGCGGCTCCAAAGATTTGGTGCTCGCGTGATGTCGTTGTGGTTTTAGCAGTATTCAAGTTTTAAATTTATATTTAGCCGACTTATCAATAAAACACACACTTTAACGAGCAGTGTACCCGGTCAGTATGAATATAATGGTAAGTAGAGTGTCGATCACTAAGAGTGGAACGTATTATCTAGTTATTCTAATCAGTATTTTAATATCTTAAGTTAGCTATACAACCTAATCTAACGCAAGGGGGTTCAGCCTGAGAGACTGGCACGGTTTGGTTATAATTAAATAGAAAATTAAACTAATGAGCACGAATCAGCGATTAGCACACACGTACACAGATAGATACTCGAGACAATAAGAAGACCTGTCCTGATAATTAAGTAGCTTGTCACTTGTTTTATTGCTAGTTTTATATGAAGTGTATAGTTCGATGCGACGCATCGAGAATTAAACCTTTCTCGTTGGCTCTAATCTTATCGGCGAGTAAACCCTTAATGATTACTTATGTCTATCCTATTTATTAAAGAGATACTGAAACAAATAGGCGAGGAAGGGGCATGGCGACCCAAGCAATGCTCAGCTAGACACAGAGGTTATCAATGCACTAATAAAAGTCACCAAAGACATCAACATATAAACTTTAATTAATGGGAAAGCAATTTTAAGGGGTGCCCATGGTTTTCCGTAGTCACATGGAATCGGCCCATCAATCCTGATGAATTAAAGTGTACTAATACAATAAAACAAAACTACTTAATGAATTGAATACATGCATGACCTTCTTACAGCTCTTGTATCTTCGTTCAAGGTGTGTCTTGTGCTGCTAACACGTCTGAATTCGTCTTTAGGGTTTCTGTCTTTCTCCTCGGTATATTGCACACAAAATTCGTCTGACTTTGGGGTATTTATAGTTTCTGTCTGAGGGTTAGATGCGGCGCATAGAATAAGTAGATGCGGCGCATTGACTTAACTTCGCGTGGGGTCCAAGATTAATATATTCAGGAATATTCGTACACCGCCTTAAGATGCGGCGTAACTCCATTTCTAGATGCGGCGCATGTCCTTTGCTGTCTTGGATCGTAACTTGTGAAATCTTGATAGTGATGCGCCGTATGTAAGAAGTGTGATGCGGCGCATCTGGAGCAGAATGATCTTGATCTTGTACATTTCAATAGACTCTTAACTTCTCGCTTGATTTGCTCCATAATTAGTCCAAAATCGCCAAGTTTCACATAGTACTTGTTTTTACCTGAGAATTACAAAAGTAAACATCAACGTATCAATTCTCACAGATAATATAATAAAACAAGTCAAATAAATAGGATAAATGATGGTAATAAAATGTACTTATTTGAGTTCATCACTTTGCAAGAAAACAATTACGAAGAAATTTCATAACGTTCTTGTAGGCTGGGTAGTTTTGTGGATAAGAGAAATTTCCTACCACATTGTTCTTTGTTAGGTCAACGTCCCCAGTGAGGAATTCCACATTGGCGGCGTATGCTATAGCTCTAGAAGAAGCCATTTGTGGGTAAGTCTGGGTTTGACTAAGGTTTCTGGGTTTCTAAAGCTTAAGAATACACACACAATTTATTTTTGAGATTTAAAATGGCAGAGTTTTGCTTAAGTTATATAAAAACGTGTGCGTGTTTCTTTTGGTTGGGTTATTTATAGGGAAGTGGAGATGGGGGTGTTTTTGACATTTGAGCAATCTTAATTTATTCAAAAAGAATTATTGAAAATTGTTTTGAATAATATGTTTTGGGATCCGCATTTAATGCCAACACTCCACTTTCCTGGTTTGGCGCAACAGTCGAGGTGAATAGTTGAGCAGTTCTGCAAAAGTGTAATTTGCAGAGATGAGTCATCACATATTTGTAATGTGATTGGAGAGGCATTTAATGCCAAGTGGGAATGTGGTGGCCCAGAGGTGGAAGCCAGAAGGGCAAAAAGAACAAATATTCTTGAATTAAATATGAGTTCAGTTACCAACCTCGGACATTTACTAACTAGATACTTAGAGCATTTAAGTCAGTATTTAATGTCTCTTTTCAGGGCCCTTAATGACTTTTCATTCAGTGATGGTTTTTCAGGGACTTGGGATTAGTCACTGATGATTTAGGAATATGGAATTATTCCTGAGTAACAAGGATTCAGGAACTTAGGTTTAGTTCCTGAACCCTAAAGATTTCAGGAACTTGGGTTTAGTTCTTGAGGTTGAGGATTCAGTGAGATGTTTTCACTGATGTACATATTGAGTCAGGAACCTGAGGTTTTAAGAATTTACACTTCAGTTGGAAGGATTCAATTAGTGGACTGATTCTCTATATCCAACATTCCTAATTCAGCTTTCAGCCTTGTGAAAGTTGGTTCATCCAAAGGTTTGGTGAAGATATCAGCTAACTGATATTCAGTAGGGATGAAGTGTAATTCAATGTCACCATTCATGACATGGTCCCTGATGAAATGATATCTGATATCAATGTGTTTTGTTCTCTGATGAAGAACAGGGTTGTTTGAGATTGCAATTGCACTTGTGTTATCACAAAAGATGGGTACCATCTTATACTGAATTCCATAGTCACTGAGTTGACTTTTCATCCAGAGTACATTTCCACAAAACTAGCTGCTGCAACATATTCAGCCTCAGCTGAGGACAAGGCAACTGATTGTTGCTTCTTAGCACTCCAACAGACTAGTTTCCCACCAAGTATTTGGCAAGAGCCTGAGGTGCTTTTTCTGTCCATGTTGCATCCATCATAGTCAGAGTCTGAGTATCCTTTAAGATCAAGTCCTGAGCACTTTGGATAGTATAATCCAAGGTTAGGAGTGCCTTTCAGGTACTTGAATATCCTTTTCAGAGCAGTGATATGAGATTCTCTTGGGTCAGATTGATATCTGGCACGCAGACATACTGAGAATTGGATATCAGGCCTTGATGCAAGTAGATACATCAGTGATCCTATCATTCCTCTAAAGAGAGTTTGATTTACTGGTTTACCAGTGAGATCAGGACCAAGGTTGTTTGGGGGGACCATGGGAGTTTTGACTGAGGCACAGTCACTGAGATCATACTTCTTCAGTAGATTCTTTACATACTTCTCTTGACTGATAGTGGTTCCTCTATCAGTCTGCTTGATCTGTAGACCAAGGAAGTATATCAGTTCTCCCATCATGCTCATTTCAAACTTCTTTGCCATTAGTTTTTCAAATTGTTTGCAAAGTTTGAAACTTGTTGAGCCAAAGATGATGTCATCAACATACACTTGTACTAGTATGACATCAGTATTTGTCTTATAGATAAACAATGTGTTGTCTATCTTGCCTCTGAAAATTTTATTTTGGATTACAAAGGCTGAGAGAGTCTCATACCATGCCCTGGGAGCTTGTTTCAGTCAATAAAGGGCTTTGTTAAGCTTACAGACATGATCAGGAGACTCATGGCTTTCAAATCCAGGAGGTTGCTGAACATAAAATTCTTCTTTCAGTGAACAAATTTAAGAATGCACTTTTAACATCCATTTGGTATACCTTGAAGTTTATGTATGTAGCAAAGGCAAGGAAGATCCTGATGGCTTCCATCCTTGCTACTGGTGCAAATGTTTCTTCATAGTCAATGCCTTCTTGTTGATTATAGCCTTTGGCTACAAGTCTGGCTTTGTTTTTAATGACAATGCCATTTTCATCAGTTTTGTTTTTGAATACCCATTTCATGCCAATGACTGAGACATTCTCAGGACATTTGACCGAGGTCATTACCTTGTTTCTGTCAAATTGTTCCAGTTCATCATGCATGGCCTGAACCCAACTTGGATGTGTAAGTGCTTCTTTAACACTTTTGGGTTCAATTGTGGAAATGAAGTCCACAAATAGGCATTCATTGGCTGAGGCAGCTTTTAGACTAGCAGCCATGCTCCTGGTGAGCATGCCATCAGTAGGCTATCCAATAATATTGACAAGTTCAATGTCCTGAGACCTAGTTGATGAGTGTCTAAATACTCATCATTTTATTCCCATTTAAACTGCAAAAACAGCCAAAAACACTTTGAAAAGTCACATAATGCTACAAATATCCATAGAATGTGTTTTTATATGATTCAGGTACAAAAGGATTGAAAAAAGGTGAAAAACGAGCTAAGTTTACAAAATTGACCGTTTCAGTCCCTGAAGTTTCATAAGTTGGCAGAAATAGTCCCTGGTATTCAAAAGTGGAAAACTTACATCTATGGTCCTTGTACTATTCATCTATGGCAAGAATGAACCTTCTTATAACTTTGAATAAGTTTCATTTCCAACCCTCAAAAATCCAGAAATTACACAAATAGTCCCTAAAGTTTAAACCTTTAAACTTTAAACTACATAAAACCGGATTTAAACTAAAACCCAATCCCAATACTAAACCCATCAATAATTAAACCCAATACCCTTTTAACCCAGCCCACACCATTAACCCAAGCCCACCAAATAAACCCTACAACCCGACCCAACCTTATTAGCTAAATATCAGGGTCAAACCAATAAACCAGAAAAGTCAAACTTTTCTTCTTCCTTAACCACCCCGCCAATACCACCCCTTACCCACAACATTGCTCTGCAAAACCACCCCTGACACATCCACCATCACCTCCCCCCTCCTCCAATGAGAATACTCCACAATCTAACCCTTCCCACATGCTCAGTAAAGGTTAAAACCCACATGGACCTTTTCCCGCCAAAAAGTCCAATGGACGAATGAGATCGATTCAAAGCTATTTTAGTGGTGGGATTTGTTCGGTGTTGATCAAGGAAGCTTCTGAGATATCTATATAAAGAAATGAAGACTCAGAGAATAAGTTGTCACTAGTTTAGGACCATCAGTAGTGTAGTTTATGTTTATTGCTTTTTTTCAGTCTTAAATTAAGTTTAGTTTATCATTTCAATGTTGTTTCAAGGTTCTTGTTCTTAATTTACTCTGTTATGTACCAATTTTACCAAGTAATGAAAGTCATGTTTTCAAAGTTCACTGTTAAACTCAAATTCAGTTAAGTGTTAAGCAAATAGCTTATTATCTGTTTTCATGAACTCATATAAGCTAAATATAGCTTATTGTGAGCTTATTGTGGTTTAAATCAGTCCTGTTCCAAGATAGTCCAAGAGTCAAGAAAAGTCAAAGTTCAGTCAAACAAGCAAATTGGAGGAGTTAAGCTGAAGTGAATAAGCTAAGAAGGGTTTTAGCTTGGTATTGACACACTAAGTTAGTTTCTGATCAATTTCCTTTGCTTCCTTGCTTCATTCAGTTGTAAGCCTCATTTTCCTGTTTTTGCTTAATTTTCCATATTACTGTACCACTGCTTATTTTTAGCTTATTGCAATAATTTTCTGCGTATTGATAGTTTCTAATTATATGTCATCTGTTTAATCAGTGTTTAATAACTTTTTCTTAATTTTGCTAAAAAAAAACCTTTGAAAAAGCCAAAAATAGCTTAATCTAGTAAACTGCTTATCAGTGCTTAATTTATGTTAAAACCTACTTTTTAATACTTAATATAGCCTAGTTAATAGTTGTCTTTCCAAATCACACCTTTAAATCATCTGTTTTAGTTTAAAATCCAACACAGACCTACATAAGGGCTGTTTGGCATAATGGTTAATATGGGTCAAACTGGGTTGTAACTGTTCATTTGCATTTATCCTTAGTTTGATCTTTGTTAATTTAGCATATTTCAGGTGTGAGTAAAAGCTTTTAAGCAGTTTCGAGCAATTTTGAAGTTTTGAGTGGATTGTGACACCCTTAGAACCTCAAATGTCCAAATAAGCTATTTATAAGCCCAAGCTCTTGTGGACCTTAATTTTGGCATTTCTGAGTTGCTTTAAGTCTATTTAGTGTAATTGCACAATTTGGTTAAGTCTCTTTAGGTCTGTGCAATTCTGCACCTAGTCTGCACATCACAGACCCATAGTGTAGTCTGCACTCATTTTCTAGCCAAAGTTTAAGTGCTTATTTGTTTTACTCTCTCCTTGATTTTTTGTTTACTTATTGCTTATAGTACTAGCTTAAAGTTTCTGTGTTTGGATTCCATTTCCTAGCTCATTTCATAGCTTAAATCTTGCCTACAAAATTCACCCATTTCACTGATTCTGCTGATTCAGTTTTTGATTTTCCTAGGCCACCTGTTCTAGGGTTCAATTGGACTTCAATTAGCTTATTAGATTTAGGGATTTTTGCATTTTTGTATACCCAGTAGTACTAGCTATCTTTTCCCCCCATAATATTCCACGTATCTGCTTATTTGAATTGCTTAATCTGCTCTGCAAGTTGGCTATTTTCCTGAGTTTTCTGTATAAGTTTTGCAACTGCTCAAGTGCTTAATTGGCTTATTCTGTGGGTTAAGTTGTTTGATTTAAGTTGTTTTGTGCTTATATAAGTTGTTTAAACTAGTCCTGAGCCTTTGGTAAATTTTTGAGCTTATTAGCTTATTTTTGGGCTTATTCCCAAACTGCTTATCTGCCCATCTGCTTATTAGGCTTTAGTAGACTTTTTATTTTAATTTTCATAGATTAAGAATATTAATTTAGACTTATCCTGAATTTTTCAGATTTTTCCTAAGTCATTTTATATTTTTAATCATTTTAATTAGCTTATAATAGTATTTAAATCATAATAAATAGAATAATAATCAGAAAAATATAATTTTAATTTTCAAAATTTTCTTTTATTAAGTAGAATCTAGGAAAAATATAATCATCTTTGTAGACCTAAGAAAAAATAAAAAATAAAATAAGTGAAAATTTCTATTTAATAGATTTTATCTTTTTAAATATTTAATTAAGCACTTTTCATTTTTATAATTTTCTTAGCTTCTTTTCACCTCATAATATTTATAGAAAAAGTTTTAGATTTTTCTTTGTTCATTTAGTATTTATTATAAATTAAAATATTTTAAAAAGTAATTAATAATAAATAATTAATAATAATTAGATAAAAAGTGTAAAAAAATATATAATTTTAGTTTTAAAATAAGTTTTAAGTAATTTTACACTTGTAGATTTTAATTTCATAGATTTCACTTTTTAGTCCCGTTTTAGATTTCCCGTTACGCGTTTTTAGTTTATTTAATTCGCGTTTAATTTTCTTTTGTATATTTGTTTCTCATTTGTTAATTAGATATAAAAAAGCAAAAATCCAAAATATCTAATCATCAGTCACTCTAATCCAAAACTTAAAGCAATTTGCCCATTCGCACCTCGTTGGGAAACGATCCGGGTAATCACTTACCTGGTTTCACACTACACACGAACGTGAGTTTTTGCAAGTATCCTTTTTCACAAAGGGGTGATTTGTATTTATTCACGTGTATCCGTCATTGCATAATATTTATATATACGTTTTAGCACGGATCAAATTTTGGCGCCGCTGCCGGGGAGGTTGTGTTGCGACAATATTGTGTAAAGTTTAATCGATTAGTGATTTGAGACTCTTCCTTGTGAAGTTCCTATTTCCCATAAACCAATATAAAATACAAAAATATTTTCCTTTTCTTTTATATATATAATATCATATAAAAAATAAAAACCCAAAAACATTTTCTGTTTTATTGTAAAATAAAAGATAAAAGCAAAATTAATATAATATTCCTCAACTTGGGTATTATCATAATAAGTTCCCAAACCAAAGATTGAAACTTGCCTTTGTGTCGCTTGCGAATTCGGCTCACCTTTGATTGATAAACAAACTATAACGAAGGTTTAAGGATAGTTTGACATTAAATTGTCGAACTGAAAGAAGCGGGTTTTTAAGGAGCATAATTGCCCACCTTTGCTTCTCCGTCACTCTGTGCGTTTTTCAGTCAGAGAGCTACCGTACGCTGGTTGATTTAAGGTTTTAAGTTCCTTGTGTTTTGCTTCGATCTTGATTTAATTGAATTAGTTTTTTCCAAAAATCCAGAAAAATTAAAAAATTGAAAAACCAAAAACCCAAAAATATTTTTCCTCATCCTCTTAAACAGTTTGATTCTATCTTCTTAAACCCTCCTTAATATTTAATTCTCATGTCGTCACCCGGCTATCGCTGCTTTCGTTGTAGAGGTCCGGTGGGTGATAATCTTCGTTGTTCCAAGTGTTCGTGTGAGCAGTGTGGAAATGATGCACCAGACGGATCTTGTTATTGGTGTGAATTAGCCCTCGAAAGAGAGCTTAATTCCATCGATAATACTCAAGGTTCTTCCGACTACCCTTCACAGCCCGAGATACATGCTATTAATGGCAAACCGTCAAGAATCGATCCTAACCTTTCACGATTTACGGTTAAAAGTTTGTCAAGCAAACGTACTGAGCTTAAACAGTGACTAAAAGGAACAACTTGCCTAATCTTCACGATTATCAAGAACAAGAACCAGAGACCATAACGGAAGTGGTGGAAATTCCTAGCTCTCAGAGCACACCACTTGTCCCACCTCCGGATTCTTTTTCCGAACACTCTCCACAACCCCAGCCATCTTCACTCACTCAGCTTAATTGTTGTATATGTGAAAATCTGTTGGGGGATGATTCACAGTGTAAACGATGTTTTTGCACTTATCAATCCGCCACACTTGATTATCCAGATTTTCGCAACGATTTCAGTACCCCTTCTCAGGATTCATTTTGGCAAGAGCCGTCTAATCAAAACTTCAATGATATATCATTTCAAAATATGCCAAATGATCCTTGTGAGCATTGTGGAGGTCCACACCCGAGTTTTGATTGTCAAGCAGGAATTACGTCTGTCTATGAACAAGATCCATGTAATCAAAACTTCGGGTATGACCAATATCCATATGATTCACCGAATCAGTTACAGCAAATGTATTGTTGTGAGTACTGTGGTGGTCCACATTATGAATCCGATTGTCAAACAAGGACCCCGCTTGTCTATGAGCATGTCCCTTGTAACAATTACGACTATTCTTGTCATGACCAACCTCCACAGTATCAAATGATTCAACCTCAGCCATCTCCTTTTGAAAAATCTTTTGAAAATGTATTCCAAAAACTCCAAAATATGATGGATACATTTAATGATTTGGCTATTAAACCTACCCAAGAAGATCCTCATCAGAAAACCATTGGAGAGCTTCTAGCTGAAGAAGAACAAACAGCTAGAATGAGTTCCAAATATCATCAAACTTTCATTTGCGATGACGATGATGAAGATTCTATGTGGGGAGTTTGCGAGAATTCATCAGTTGCATTTACACCTGTCCAGAAAAGGCAGGAAGACAAGACTATTGCAGAATTGCTAGCCGACGAGCAAATGAAAGCCATTTATGCTAGCAATATTGATGAGAAGGACGACGAGGAGAGTATTATTCCTTTGAGTGGCATCATTTCTCAACTCCCTCAGTCTATTGCACTCCCATCATTCTTTCCAACTTTGGACCCCAAGGACTCTCTTATTATGGGGGATGAGCATGTTAGCACTATTCCTGAAAAGGAATCGGACGAATTCATAAAGTCTAGTGCTGAGAACCTTGTCCCAATCCCAAGTAAGTCCGAGGGTATCTCTGATAATATGTGTGATTTGCCTCCTCTTGACATTTCACATGATCATGTTGAGATGTTTTCCAATTCTGACGATGATTGTACTTCAAGTAATGATGATTCTTTATTTTGTGAGGACATCGATTATGTTGAGGAATTGCCTTCTGAGCTTGTCAGCTTAGAAGAAGAGAATGATGAAGAAATAATCAAAGACGAAACTCTTCGTGAAACATTATTAAATGTTAATCTTCTCATTTCTAAAATCGAGGCTTTCAATGAAAAATCCATTTCATCTCCTATCCCCATAAAGGATAGTGACCTGTTTTCCGATGACTCTATACCGGAATTTGAAACCTTTCATTTTGATCATATGGGAGAGAAGACTAGTGGCAGAGCCACTTCTCATTCTCATATTTCTCTTCCCGAATATGAATCATTTGCCTTCGAGGAGTTCTTCGATGAACTCACTCATATCATATCTCCGCCGGAGTATGATAACTTCTACTTTGATCTTGAAAAAGATTATCTTTATGTCCCGGAGGGAAATATTCTCAACACTGAGAATTTGCTTGATATCAAAATCCCATCCCTCCCGCCCAGAATATGTCTTGATCAGCCGAGCTTAAATGATGAGATTCATGATGTAGAAATCATGAATTCTCCTTCTAATGATGATGAGTTAGTCATGATTTTTATCATGACTTTCTTTCTTTTCTTCACCTATACGGTGACTTCTCCTGTTCTTCACTCCTTAGGGAATGAAGACACTATCTTTGACCCCAGCATTTTCATTTATCATTTGTGAGCCGGGTCTGTGTATATCTCATCGGAGTGGAACTTTCAAGAACTTCAATGTTTATCCAAACATTTTGAATGAAAGTCCGATGGAGATGGTTTCTTCCACTTGCTTCCCCATGAACCAATGAATTCGGGGTCGAGTCAAGCTAGCGACTCGGTTAATAAAAACAGTAGTAAAACATGGGTTTTCACCCATGTCTCACCTAAGTGTGGGGGAGATGCCCCACATGTTGTATATATGTTTGTTAAAAAAAAAAAGGGCTATTAGTATTTCCTTTTTACGTTCTAAGTGTCGGCATAATAGCCGGTACTTTGAATATTGAGGGCAATATTCAGTTCTGAGTGTGGGGGGAATTCTATCGAATTTGATCATATGTACCATCTAGTACCCCCATTTTGGCCAAAATTTTTAAAATTTTTTCTCACTTAGAACGCAATAAATGGTTATCAGTCCGCCATGTCTAACCCACATAAGGATTGGCTAATCCGAGAGCAAACGGCTCTTGGTAAAGATAACTCAAATCCGTTTATGGCTTACAATTTGCCTAAAATTGTATGGTTTTCAACTCCCCATATCTTTAAAAGTGAAGAGTTGGCTAGCCCGCAAGGTTATGGCTTGTGGTAAAGGCAGTGGAAAACCATATTTGGTAATCAGCTCACCAAAGATAATAACTGTATTTTATCTAAGAGTTGGCTAGTCCAGAAGCAAACGGCTTTTGGTAAAGACAAATCAAATCCGTTGACAGCTTATGGTTTGCTCAAAATCATTTGGTTATCATTGTACCAAAGTATCACATACTAAAACATTGGCTACTCCAGAAGTAATGGCTTTTGGTAAAGAGATAAAATCCATTAAATTTACATAAAAGATTGCTATTCATCTATGGCAAGAATGAACCTTCTTATAACTTTGAATAAGTTTCATTTCCAACCCTCAAAAATCCAGAAATTACACAAATAGTCCCTAAAGTTTAAACCTTTAAACTTTAAACTACATAAAACCAGATTTAAACTAAAACCCAATCCCAATACTAAACCCAGCAATAATTAAACCCAATACCCTTTTAACCCAGCCCACACCATTAACCCAAGCCCACCAAATAAACCCTACAACCCGACCCAACCTTATTAGCTAAATATCAGGGTCAAACCAATAAACCAGAAAAGTCAAACTTTTCTTCTTCCTTAACCACCCCGCCAATACCACCCCTTACCCACAACATTGCTCTGCAAAACCACCCCTGACACATCCACCATCACCTCCCCCCTCCTCCAATGAGAATACTCCACAATCTAACCCTTCCTACATGCTCAGTAAAGGTTAAAACCCACATGGACCTTTTCCCGCCAAAAAGTCCAATGGACGAATGAGATCGATTCAAAGCTATTTTAATGGTGGGATTTGTTCGGTGTTGATCAAGGAAGCTTCTGAGATATCTATATAAAGAAATGAAGACTCAGAGAATAAGTTGTCACTAGTTTAGGACCATCAGTAGTGTAGTTTATGTTTATTGCTTGTTTTCAGTCTTAAATTAAGTTTAGTTTATCATTTCAATGTTGTTTCAAGGTTCTTGTTCTTAATTTACTCTGTTATGTACCAATTTTACCAAGTAATGAAAGTCATGTTTTCAAAGTTCACTGTTAAACTCAAATTCAGTTAAGTGTTAAGCAAATAGCTTATTATCTGTTTTCATGAACTCATATAAGCTAAATATAGCTTATTGTGAGCTTATTGTGGTTTAAATCAGTCCTGTTCCAAGATAGTCCAAGAGTCAAGAAAAGTCAAAGTTCAGTCAAATAAGCAAATTGGAGGAGTTAAGCTGAAGTGAATAAGCTGAGAAGGGTTTTAGCTTGGTATTGACACACTAAGTTAGTTTCTGATCAATTTCCTTTGCTTCCTTGCTTCATTCAGTTGTAAGCCTCATTTTCCTGTTTTTGCTTAATTTTCCATATTACTGTACCACTGCTTATTTTTAGCTTATTGCAATAATTTTCTGCTTATTGATAGTTTCTAATTATATTGTCATCTGTTTAATCAGTGTTTAATAACTTTTTCTTAATTTTGCTAAAAAAAACCTTTGAAAAAGCCAAAAATAGCTTAATCTAGTAAACTGCTTATCAGTGCTTAATTTATGTTAAAACCTACTTTTTAATACTTAATATAGCCTGGTTAATAGTTTTCTTTCCAAATCACACCTTTAAATCATCTGTTTTAGTTTAAAATCCAACACAGACCTACATAAGGGCTGTTTGGCATAATGGTTAATATGGGTCAAACTGGGTTGTAACTATTCATTTGCATTTATCCTTAGTTTGATCTTTGTTAATTTAGCATATTTCAGGTGTGAGTAAAAGCTTTTAAGCAGTTTTGAGCAATTTTGAAGTTTTGAGTGGATTGTGACACCCTTAGAACCTCAAATGTCCAAATAAGCTATTTATAAGCCCAAGCTCTTGTGGACCTTAATTTTGGAATTTCTGAGTTGCTTTAAGTCTATTTAGTGTAATTGCACAATTTGGTTAAGTCTCCTTTGGTCTGTGCAATTCTGCACCTAGTCTGCACATCACAGACCCATAGTGTAGTCTGCACTCATTTTCTAGCCAAAGTTTAAGTGCTTATTTGTTTTACTCTCTCCTTGATTTTTGGTTTACTTATTGCTTATAGTACTAGCTTAAAGTTTCTGTGTTTGGATTCCATTTCCTAGCTCATTTCATAGCTTAAATCTTGCCTGCAAAATTCACCCATTTCACTGATTCTGCTGATTCAGTTTTTGATTTTCCTAGGCCACCTGTTCTAGGGTTCAATTGGACTTCAATTAGCTTATTAGATTTAGGGCTTTTTGCATTTTTGTATACCCAGTAGTACTAGCTATCTTTTTCCCCCATAATATTCCACTTATCTGCTTATTTGAATTGCTTAATCTGCTCTGCAAGTTGGCTATTTTCCAGAGTTTTCTGTATAAGTTTTGCAACTGCTCAAGTGCTTAATTGGCTTATTCTGCGGGTTAAGCTGTTTGATTTAACTTGTTTTGTGCTTATATAAGTTGTTTAAACTAGTCCTGAGCCTTTGGTAAATTTTTGAGCTTATTAGCTTATTTTTGGGCTTATTCCCAAACTGCTTATCTGCCCATCTGCTTATTAGGGTTTAGTAGACTTTTGATTTTAATTTTCCTAGATTAAGAATATTAATTTAGACTTATCCTGAATTTTTCAGATTTTTCCTAAGTCATTTTATATTTTTAACCATTTTAATTAGTTTATAATAGTATTTAAATCATAATAAATATAATAATAATAAGAAAAATATAATTTTAATTTTCAAAATTTTATTTTATTAATTAGAATCTAGGAAAAATATAATCATCTTTGTAGACCTTAGAAAAAATAAAATATAAAATAAGTGATAGTTTCTATTTAATAGATTTTATCTTTTTAAATTTTTAATTAAGCACTTTTCATTTTTATAATTTTCTTAGCTTCTTTTCACCTCATAATATTTATAGAAAAATTTTTAGATATTTCTTTGTTCATTTAGTATTTATTATAAATTAAAATAGTTTAAAAAGTAATTAAATAATAAATAATTAATAATAATTAGATAAAAAGTGTAAAAAAATATATAATTTTAGTTTTAAAATAAGTTTTAAGTAATTTTACACTTGTAGGTTTTAATTTCATAGATTTCACTTTTTAGTCCCATTTTAGATTTCCCGTTACGCGTTTTTAGTTTAATTAATTCGCGTTTAATTTTCTTTTGTATATTTGTTTCTCATTTGTTAATTAGATATAAAAAAGCAAAAATCCAAAATATCTAATCATCAGTCACTCTAATCCAAAACTTAAAGCAATTTGCCCATTCGCACCTCGTTGGGAAACGATCCGGGTAATCACTTACCTGGTTTCACACTACACACGAACGTGAGTTTTGCAAGTATCCTTTTTCACAAAGGGGTGATTTGTATTTATTCACGTGTATCCGTCATTGCATAATATTTATATATACGTTTTAGCACGGATCACTAGTCCAACTTTCCTGAGGTCCTGGATACTGATTTGAACTTGTGGAGGCCTGATTAGGTAGAGGGGTTGGTTCTGGAGTAGACACATGATCATTGATTGGATCTTGAGTGTCTACCAGCTCACTGAGATTGTTTGGTTCTTGAGCATTTTGAACAGACTGATTGATATCATCAGTGTGTGCATGTGCCTCAACAAACTCAGTGATGGTTGGGTTAGGTAGGTTGTGAGGGATTATGTAATAGGAGAGATTAGCATCATCTTGATACTGAGTAGAAGGATTGTTTTCAGAAAGATATTCATCAGGAGGATATCTTGAAGAATTATCAATTCCTATCTCTTCTACTGAGGCAGTTGAGAACCTGATTGCATCAGTGCTCTCATCAAAGGTAACATGAAATGTTTCCTCAGTCTGCTGTCTCCTTGTGTTGAACACTCTGAAGGCTTTTGAGACAAGTGAGTATCCCAGGAAGTATCCATCATCAGCTTTTGCATCAAATTTCCCTAAGTGATCCTTGTGATTATGAATAAACACAGGACACCCAAAGACATGAAAGTAGCTGATGTCAGGGATTCTTCCTTTGAATAACTCATATGGGGTTTTCCCATGTCTCTTGACAATTATGGATCTGTTTTGTGTATAACAGGCAGTTTTGACTGCATCAGTCCAAAAATGGTTGGAAAGGACTGATCCACATAGCATTGTCCTAGCAGCTTCAATGAGTGTTCTGTTTTTCCTTTCAGCAACACCATTTTGTTCAGGTGTGTATGGAGAGGAAAAGTTTTGGGAAATACCTTTCTCATCACAGAAACATTCAAGTTCATAATTTTTGAACTCAGTCCCATTGTCAGTTCTAATCTGTTTGACCTTAATGTCATTTTGATTTTCAATGTTCCTGACAAAGGACATGATTGTTTCAGCTGCCTGACTCTTTTTGATCAGGAAGAATACCCAAGTGTATCTAGAGTATTCATCCACTATGACCAGAGTATACTTCTCATGGTTAGTAGATTTTGGACTAATAGGTCCAAATAGATCCATATGGAGAAGATGTAGGCAGTTCCTGATGGAAAACTTGGATTTGGTTTTAAAGGATGCTCTGTGATGTTTACCTTTTTCACAAGCTGAGCATGGTTTATCCTTTGAAAACACAAGTGATGGTAAGCCAAGGACCTTGTTTTGTTTTACAAGATTGTTTATGTTTTTAAAGTTCAGATGGGTGAGTCTCTTATGCCAAAGCCAGTTGAGTGTATCAGTGGCCTTAGCAAAGAGACAAGTTCCATTCTGAGTTAGACTGGACATGTCTAGTACATAAACATCCTGTCTTCTTGGTGCAATAAGGACAATTTCCTTATTTGCATTGAAGATGGTTCCTTGCTTATCATCAAACTGAACTATGTATTTTGCATCACATAGTTGACTGTCACTGATCAGATTGTACTTAAGACCATTTACATAAGCTATCCTAGTAAAGACAATACCATTGCAGTTTACTGAACCATAACCCTCAGTGAGACATGTTGAATTATCTGCAAATATCACTTTGGGTCCTGGTTCTTCCACATATTTGTGCAGACACTCCTTAACACCAGTCATGCTCCTTGAACATCCACTGTCTAGATGCAAAATAGGATCCCTGGCATGCTTCTGCACAAATAGTAAACTGGGTCAGTTCTTTCTAGGACTCCATTTCATGGAGGGTTTGGTATTGTAGGTCTTTATGAAAGTATTAATTGATTCATGGTCAGTGGTTGAGTGGACTGAGCTACCACATGTTTTGGATTTAGTCGCAGGGGTAGCCTCAGTAGTCTGAGAGGATTGTTTATTCATTCCTCTTCTTGACTGAATGACCTTCTCTTTTCCTGAGGATTTCTGAGTGGAACTTCCACTAGATTCACAGTGTTTGTCTTTTTGACAATCCTCAGGAAGATGGTCATTGAATCCACATAAAGGGCAAGGTGTAAAAGACTTGGCCTTTTGCTTCTGTTTCTGCTTAGAATCAGAAGGGTAGTTCAGGAACTGAGCCTTAAGTCCTGAAAAGTTTGACATGACTGAGCATTGTTTGTGATCAGAGGTCCTGTGATCTTCCTTTTTGCAAATCATGCAATAAAGGACTCTATAGCAATCATCAGTGAGATGATTTGTATAGTTGCATAGTTCACATCTTTTCAGGGGTTTTGTGGGTTTGGGTTTGGTCTTTGAGGAAGTTGGTTTTTGTTCCTTCTTGGATTGAGAAGGTTTCTCAGAAGATGCAATCTTCTCTCCCAGCTTCCTGACCATTTCACCCAACTGATCAAATTTTGAATCAGGGCTTTGGGTTGATACTTCAGAGGGGACTGAAGTTGATGAGTCATCAGTATTTAATGAGACATCAAGGGTTGGTCTTTTCAGGATGGTTGTTCCCTTTCCTGATCTCTCCTTTGGAGAGTGTGGTGAGAAGACCATTGGTGGGAGGCCTAAGTTAGGTGCAGCACCCTGAAGGGTATTCAGTGGAGGAAGTGGTGGGTATGATTCTGATTCAGACTCATTCACTGACTCAGCATTGAGTTGTTCAGTGAGTTCGAGCTTACTGAGTTGTTCAATAAGTCCAAGCATATTTTTCAAGGCCTGACTTTCAGGAAGCAAGATCTTTCCAGTCTCAAATTTTGGTAACTTACTGACTGGGTTGTCCCTGACAATCCAGTCATTTGACATGGAAATCATTTCTTGCTCAAAAGATATGCCAACTGGAACAAAGTTTAGTTCATTGTGACACACATTTGGATCAACCATAAGAGGGTCAATTCCAATGGTTTTCTGAGAGATTAATCCCACAGTGTCAAAAACTTTGGGGTTCTTCTTGGTCCAGCTTTGGATGACAGCCTTTTCTCTGTTAAGTCTAGTTTGAAGGGCTTGATTTTGTTTCAAAATCTCTGTGTTCTGAATTTGTAGAGTTATTGTTTCAAGTTTGGCTTGCTTTAGTACAAGCAGTTCATCTCTACATTTATTCAATTCAGACACAATATTGTTATATTTTGAAAACAGGTTAAGCCTTTGTTCCTCAACAAACTTTAGATCAACACAAATATAACTCATGTAAGACTGCTAATCAGAATCATCATCCATAGAAAGTAAAGTATTTACTTTCTTCATGGTGATGTTGACCCACTCTCCATTCCTAGCATGGCTTTTTCCCACAGCCACCTGATCCTCTTCAGAAAGTACCATCAGTGCACTAACTCTTATTTCCTCATCTGAGGAAACCTCTTCTTCATCCCAGTCATATGCTTCAGCTACTAATACCTTGTTCTTTGTCAGAATAGGTTTAGATGTTTGAGCATCCTGAGACAATATGGGTTTAGTTTCAAGAAGTGCAAGTTTAGCTTTGATTTTCCTATATTTTGTTTCAAAATCCTTTTGACCCTTGTTTTGAAATTGTTGGGTGGACTGAAACATTTTAGGTTGAAACTTGCTAGTTCCTGAGGAACTGTTTCCTGAGAATTTGTAAGAGGGTTCTGAGATAGTTTTAGAATAATAGTCCCTAGCAAAATGACCCTTTTTACCACATTTAAAGCATTCAGTGGTCTCATTTGCTTTTGGTTTTGTAAAGTTGGACTGATTTCTTTTGATGAAACGTCTTGAACTAGCAAGGAGTGCCCTTTCTTGGAATTTCAAGTTCAAGTCGTTCAGGTACTCCTCACCAGTCCTTTCATCAATTTCTTCTTCAGAATCCTCTTGAATATCCTGCACAACACCATTAGAATAGAAAGCAGTTGATATGGGTGTGGAGGTTAAGACCTTTTTGGACTCAAGAGATTTTGAGTCAGGGTATCTCCTTGAGATCAAGTTGTCTTCATAGACAAACTTCCCATAAATTTCAGGGAG
The DNA here is from genome assembly GCA_021014915.2 of Artemisia tridentata subsp. tridentata. Classification (NCBI taxonomy): domain Eukaryota; kingdom Viridiplantae; phylum Streptophyta; class Magnoliopsida; order Asterales; family Asteraceae; genus Artemisia; species Artemisia tridentata. The sequence goes on from CP139503.1 coordinate 56,915,956, forward strand.
CTCAAGGGTCTGAATGTGGTTAGCATTCCTCAGGCCTTGTGAGAAGTTGAGCCACTTCTCAGGGAGACTGTTGACAAAGCCAACATTTGTCTCATGCTTAGACAGTACAACACCATCATTTGATAATTCATTTATCAAAGTCTTGTATCTGGTGTAGGTCTGTGAGAGACTTTCAGAGTCTTTTGCCCTGAAAGTATTATACTCAAGTTTAAGGTCCATGACCCTATTTTCCTTGGTATCTGAGGGACCCTCAAAGCTGTTTACCAAGTCATCCCAAGTTTGCTTGGCTGTTAGACAGTTGATGACTGATTCCATTATATCGTCAGGAAGACATGATATAAGGATGCTTTTCAGGCGTTGGTCTTGATTGACCACCCTCCTCTCATCAATGGTCCATTGGGCCTCAGGCTTGTTTAGCCCTTCGGCTGTCTTAGGGACAAATGGGCCATCCCTGATACAGGTGATGTAGTAGGGTTCCATACCGGTAAGATAGCAAATCATACGCTTCTTCCATTTGCTAAATTTCCCAGCTTCAAGTCTGGGTGCAACAGCGGAGTAGCTGCCACCCTTTTTGTCGACTAGCTGGGGTACATTGATATCAGCCATAGTAGGATCTTGGTTTTAAAAACCTAGAGCACTCTTGGTTAGGTTAAAAAGATTTTATAAACCAGAGGCTCTGATACCACTTGTTGGTCCCTTTACACGCTTAGAGTTAACTAGAAAGTTAATCTATTTGTGTTTATGACTAATACAATGTTTATGATTAATTCTAACAGTTATAAAACGTGAATATAAAAACTCAAGGTAATTTTCAACGTTTAAATTCTTATTAGAAATGAATCAAAGAATCTATACCCAAGTGTTTTGCGGAACAAACACTTGGGATTGAATAGACAAGGTATGGTGGTGTCTCCTATCTAAACTCAAGTTTTGCTTGAGTGGTAACAATGCGACCTCACTGAGCTATCTCAGGGATGCGTTACTCTTTGTAGGAGAGAAGTTGTTTTGTAAAAGTCTAAGCTTTAATTGTACAAAACACACTCAACTTCTCTCCTTCTCAATCTATTTATACACAAGTAATCTGAGTAAAAGTAATTAAAATATTACAAGTTGTTGAGCAAGCGTGTCTGACAATTACAACAGTAATTGTCATTTCCAAGAACCAATAGAAATGGCCTATTAAGTCTTTAGGAGTGGTTGGTCTGACACCCCAAGAATTTAAGCCGTCTTAGGAAGGATTTCTTCCTGACAAGATAAGATTTGATCTTATCTTAAATCCTTCCTAGATATTTCTGCCTTTCTTCTCAGGCACTTAGTTCTTCAGGACACGCTTCTCAGTTATCATTCATAATTACTTCATTGTTGTTGAGGAGACTGGGGTTCAGTGAGTTCTTGTCCAACACTCACTGAACCATCATCTTCTTCTTTGGCTTAAGTGCTACTTCAGGGAGTACCGCCTTCCTGCGTAGTGAATCCTTCTATTTGAATTCGCCTTAAGCATCCTGAAGATGACTCACTGAGAGGCTGTTCTCTCAGTGACTTGAATTGTTCTCGGTTTAAGTTAACACTTAGTTAATTTGTGTCCAAATCATGTTTTAAGTATTCTTGGGTTTTTCATGACCCAACAGTAGGTGTAGAATCCTAATGTGTAGTCGTGGTTGTAGCCGCGTCCAATTTCTCCAACACCTGTTCTGAATCTGTACGATTCGTTTGCAAGACTGGAAAGGGAGTAGGAACCTCTGACTCATTAATGAGTGGATCACCGACAATATTAACATTGGGGTTCACTCCAGCTTGACCTAATTGCTCAGGATTTCCTTCCGATCCCGGTAGACCACAGTCAACTACGGGAGTTGTTACTTCAGCATGATGGATATCATCTTGTTAAGTGGGTTTCCTAGGGTAGCTAAGGTTGTGAAAGCTAGACTGTGGGGCACCAGATGATTCTTCATTGGGTGCTACGATGTACTAACTTACATCATCATCCGATTCTGACTCGTCCGAATCATCATCTTCATCACTTTGTGTCATTTTTTGATTACCTATAGCCTTTGATGCTTTTTTCCCTTCTTCCACCATTTCCTCTACATCTTCATACAATTTTGCTTTTTCAAGTATTTCTTTTCTTGCTCTTTTCCTAGCGTCACGCTTACTTATCTTCTCAGTAATGCTTAGGTCAATCGCTTCTTTGAGGTGAAGTTCTTCAATTTGTGCAGCAGTAAGGGTAGAGGTATCTACATCTGTTTTCTCTGTGATTCGTTTGCCTCCTTTTGGCCTTTTACCTGGCTTCCCCGTATCCTTGATTTCCCTAATTAAAACACCCAATCTTGATGGTTGTCGTGTAAACCTAGGGGCGTTAGATTCTTTCCTAGTTCTTTCTTGGGTGGGCTCTACCGGTTGTGGCTTTGCCGTTGGAACATCTATGCCAGCTCTGTCATTCACATAATCTCGATATGCTTTCGTATCCTTCACCGCTTCTACTAATAACCATTTTGGTATTTCCTTTCCTCTTGCCTGAGTATGAGCTGCTTCAATCTTTATCTTTGTAACAGGTAAGTCATCATTGACTTTGTGTTTGAAGCATCGGCTCGTTTTGGCATGTTTGGGTGAGTGTTGAGGACATAAGAAATTATGAGCTTTGTGAACCTGAAAAATGGTACAGACTTTGCAAACTTAGTCTTCTGGTATGTCATGTCTTCATAGATTAGTGATGCATGGTCCATATGTTTGTTCATGACAATTCCCAAGAACATTCTCAATGTGTTAAGAGTTGAATCAAGCTTGGTAACATTTGTTGTAGTGCATCGGTTGAGAATTATGAATAAAGTATTCCATGGCTGAAGGCGGAACTTCCTTTTGAATTCTAAAATTGATGGATCATTTGGATCATCGAATCCAAGATCTCTTAGAAAGTTCAGAATATCAGGTTTGAATGGAGGAAGAGCGACGAATTTTTGTTCGTTGTTTGCGGTTTTTGTGGGTAACCGCAGCACAGTGCGGAATTCATCCAAGGTGAATTTAATATTCATTGTTCCAAGTTTGAAAGTACAGTGAGTCGGGTAAAAGGTCACGGTGTGCCAAAATTGTTTGATGTAGATACCTGATATGGTTGCGGAGTTGGTGAGTGTATATTTTATTGGGTGATGTTTGAGGATTTCGGGAACAATCTGGTACTTAGCATTGTAGCTAATGGTTTCAAGATTGACTCTGGAGTTACATGCTGCAATTCCCATTAGTGAATGTCCCGGGTACCAGTTGTTCCTCTGAAAGAAGTTGTGGTTGAGGTTGTTGTGCCATTTTGAGTTCTGAGATAAAGACATAAATGAATTAGATTCAAATGAATACAAAGGATTTCTTTCTTTCTTTTTCACTTTGTCTGTTTTTGTACGTTCTGGCAATTCTTTTTTGAACGTATTTTTCTCATTTTCTTTCCCGTGTGCCTTGAACTTGCTTTTTCTGACACATAACGTACGCTCTTTTCTTTTCACGTACAATTTATTTTCTTTTTCTGTTTTTGCATTCCCTCTTTCTGTTTTTCATATATTCCTCACCAAGAAAAAACATTTGAAATCAGTGATATTCTTTCCAAATTTGAAGTGATGTCCTGTTTTGAATTTATGGATCTCATTGACATAAGAAAATTCAAGAATCAACTTCGCATTTGAAAGCAAGTTTTGAAAGAATATCACTTAATTTTATATATGAAAGCACAGTAGATATAGTTCATTACTAAAGAGCCTGGGAGGGACACACTTACATGGATAGACTAACAAGAGTGAATCTAATTAGCTATCGGAAATTATTACCCGTCGTAGGTCTCTAAAGATAATAACTAATCTATGTTTTGACTTGATGAATGTATATTTATCCAACATTTCGTTAAAATTTTGACAGAACAAGAAAAGAGTAAGCATCATAGGTCTGAATTCAATCTTAATGAATCTGGGAGGGACACGCTTACATGGGTTGATACGACTAGGTCATCTTAATCACCGGAAGTTATTACCCGTCGTAGATTCAAGTATGAAGAAATTCAAGCCTTTGAAGACTTTTGTCAATGAGAAATCGAAAGAAAGACTGAAGTTCTAAAAGGTCATGCGAGACACGTTTACATCACCGTTTAAACAAGAATTCCATTATCAGCTTTTAGGTGATAACTAGTTCTGAGAAAAACGGCTTTAAATTATTACCCGTCTAGATACTTATAGAACAACAGTTTTCTCAAAAACAGATTTTATGAGGAAAGACCCAGTATTTGAATTATTCATTTGAGTACATAACACATATCTCAGAAATTCGACAAACATAGTTTCCTTTAGAATTTACTTCTTGAGTTTTTGAAAATGAGTCCATTTATGTTTACTAATGATGGAAAAACATTTGATTTCCTTTTGAAATGAATTTTCAACAACACACTTACGTCTTTTGAAAAGTTTTCAAATTTTGAAAATTTTAAGTCAAATAGTCTATAGAAACTAGAAGAGGGGGGGGGGGGGTTGAATAGTTTCACAGTTTAGAATTACGTTTTAAAAGTTTTTTAGTTCTTTTAAAATTCTTTTTGCAAAACCGTTAGATTCAATAGTTATGTGAGATCTCTAAACACACTAATAATATGTAAAGTAAGTAAAGTAAAGATAAGAGATAAGGAAAGAACACAACCACATGGAGATGCCGGGATTTATAGTGGTTCGGCACGAAGCTCACTCTTCGCCCTACTCCACTCCCCGAGTACCATACTCGAGAGTTCACAATCACTATGTCAACACACTCTCTTCTGGTGGAATAAACTGTACACAAAGCTTACACCAAGTTTAATGACACTAAGCGGAATGTCGGGTCCTAATCCTAGCTAGAACCAATCTACACAAAGCCCACGTGGCTACAAGAACAAGCACTCTTGTCCACTTGGATTTACACACAATCCAAGTCTTCACACGGACGATCACCCCGTCCAAGTCTTCACACGGACGATCACCCCGTCCACTTGAATCTTCACCCGATCCAAGTCTTCACGAACCTTCACTAGGTCATATTCTTCACTTCTCGGACTCACACCAAATCCAAGTCTTCACACACAATGACTTACACAAAGTCCTAATCTAGATACAACACTTCATGAACTTACACTTTGTCCGTATTTGTCTAACACACCTAATCACGACTCACACACAAGTCGGATACACAAATTCACATTAATTACACCTTAAAGAGTTTGGGGGGGGGGGAGAAGAGAATCGTAAACTAGTTACGTTTGTGTGTGATGACTCTAACACTTCATTTCTTAACGAATATGAGCGTTCTTTTCTTGCACTTTGATATAGAGGGTGACGGGATCACTTATAAACACATACCGACATGTTATAATGATCAAAGATATGAGGAAGAAAGAACAGAAAATTTTTTGTGCAAAAAGGGTTGGTTTCTCTGAGAAAACAGTGCAGTATTTATAGGCACCAGGAGGAGCGGGGGACGGTCCTTTAAATGCTGGACGGTCCCATATATATAAGGGACCGTCCGCTATACGCTCCTATTTTGTCCTGATGTGGTGAAAGTTTATCTAGTGAAAACCTTATCTGGTTTTAGGCGGGAAAACTAGTTGTTGGGATAATTGAAATTCAAATTTATTTTCTGAATAAAACATTTCTTATTAATTACAAAAATACTTTTGTAAAAATATTTTGTCACATAAAAATGTGAAGTTTTGAGAGAATAAAATCTTTGATCACTTTACTAATTGTTGGTATTGTGTTTGTTCATACCTGAAGTGATGTTGTAGTTGATACATTATCAAAACGATTTTCCTCGGTTAAAAACTTATCAAATGTAGTTTTACGTATCGTGTTTTTATATTTTGTGATTATCAAAAAGTATAGAGTTAGAATAATGCAAATAACGTTTTTGACATTATTTGTATTAGCAATCTCCCCCTTTTTGATGATTACAAAATATAAACTCATGTTTGATGATTACAAAATATAAACTCATGTTAGGTAAAATTATATGTTAACAGTTTTTAATGTGAGTTTTCGTTTAATTCTCCCCCTTTTGTAGAATCAAAAAGGCTTCGTCGATGTATAGAGAGGAAAGAAATCGATGGTACTAATGCTCCCCCTTCCTTAGTGCTCCCCATAGATGAGGGCACCGGGGAATCGAGCTATGGTGTTGTGCTACAAAAACAAGTTAGAGTACGATGCAGATACACATATATCAGTGTTGCAAAAATCGGTCATATCGGCCGATTAATCGGCGATTAATCGCTTATCGGCCATGGACCTTGGAGAGATTTACAAGGTAATCGGCCGAGTCAAGAAAATCGGCCGATTAATCGGTTAAAAATCGCTAATCGGCCCTCGACCGCCGCAGTACCGATTCACGATTTTTGCAACATTGACATATATATATAAGAATAAGAGGGGTTGAGAAGAGAATATAGATAGATAGAAGGAGATAGGAGAAGAAGAAATGATGAGAGAAAGGTGAAATCAGATAGATTAAGCATGAAACAGATAGTGCATAGAAGAGAAATCAGAATTTTAACACTGACTGGGGACGGTCCTTGATATACACCGACGGTCCCTTAAATATTGGGGACTGTCCCTGTATAAGGGACCGCCACCAGTGGGTGTGGTTTAGACGAAATGTTGTGATTTTAGTATTTTCCCATTTTAAGGTTTGTTAATATTACACATTTTAAAGTTAACCATGCATGGATTTCACTAAACATAAAATATTCATTCATCAAAGCATTCATGATTTAAAAAGCATACATCACATAGGATTCATACATCACACAAACATACTACAAACTATTTCTAGAAACACAACTAACTTCCTAGAACATGCTTGGCCCAAACGATACTCATTTGATTATTTAACTAAACATGTAGAGATGTTTAGTTAGAAGGTGGAGAATAAGATGGAGAGGAAGGTGGCATGGTTGCAAGAGGAGTTGGTTGCACATTGGATTGAGAGAGAAGATACTCAATGTGACCAAACATGTAGTGAAGTTCACCTCTTAGGGAAGAAATGAGGTTGAAGTTGTGAAAGCAACAAGCACATCCCATGGTGTGGTTGTTCACAAAGTTGTAGGGAATGGGAAACCCCATGATTAGAGAAGGTGGTAGAGTAGAAGGAGTGTAATCCAAAGGCCCATTTGGTGATAGAGACAATGAGGTATTTGGTGGAATTGGAGAGTTGGGAGTGTTAAAGGAAGGTGACAAGTTACTCACAAACGGTGTGTATGCCCCCGAGCTAGAGTGGGTGAGCAAGAGTGGTAAAGTTTTGATGAATGATGAAAAAGGAGATGAGGTAGGCCTTGAGGAGGATGATGAAGTGCCTTTGGTTGAGGGTGTTTTGAGAGGTGCACTAGGTGCTTGAGGAGATGATAGTGGAAATTTTGGAGAGGGAGTGGTGTCTTCTTGAGTGAGGTCAATGAAGTTGGTTTGTGGTGGTTTGATGGTAATTTTAGGCCTTTTGTTTGGGAGGAATAATGAGTTGAAGAAGAACCCATTATGGATAATGAAGAAGGTGAAGTGAAGAAGAAAGATGGTGATAAAGAAGATGAGAAGAAAAGTTTAAATAATCAAGGATGATTATAGTTTTAGGCAAATCATGCATTAGGAGGTTTATAACACTAAAATTTGTTTAACTTATTCTGGAAATGGTGAGGATAACCATGCAATAGGGTCAAGGTTTGCAGGAAATGAGAAGGTAGTGCAAAATCAGTGATACCTATGGACGGTCCTTTAAAGATCGGGGACCGCGGCCTATTTAAGGGACCGGAGCCAGTATATTTCCAGGTTTTGGCCCATTTTATCATTTCTGCAAACCTGTAACCAACATATATTATTTGATAGTTTAGATTAATATCGAATCATATGTAAAGTTATTTTAACGGAATAGATTTCAAACAAGTTCAAGGCATATGCATGTACTCAAGAAGAAAAAAGTTTTAATGCAGTTTAATCTAAACTAATCCAAATACATCATAGCTCATCAAGTAGACATATTTTAGATATTAATGAAAAAACTGTGTTGTCTTGCTCTTCTACTTCCATAGAGCAACTCTCAGGTGTCTTTGTCCATTGAATTCAGTCTCCCCTGATGCGTCTCCCTCTTAACATATCATCAACGGGTGTTCTTATGGGTTTGAGAAATGATGATATACGTGACTCATTCATAGGTTCCAAGACTCGATCAACAAGGTAATATTGGTGACCTTGAAGGAACGGATATGAATTCATGAAGTAGTTAAAGAGACGGGTTAGAAACATCCCATAGGGCATTGACTTTCTGTCATCGTCCTTGAGATGCATTATTCGCATAGCGAAGAGATAAGCGAGATTGTACGGTTGTCTAGTGAGAATGCAATAAAGCATGTGAGCAATACTTGCTGGTATATACTCACGATCTTTTACTATACAAAGAGCATTTTCTTATAGAATAATCGCCAGGTTGAAGAAAGTGATGGAGCTCACGTATACGAATTCTATTGGGATAGAAAACATCCGGTGAGTTGCAAAGTGAGTTGATTAACTCAGTTTGAGAGGAGATGTAGGAGCGATATGGACCTTCCTCTTCTTAACTTTCGAGAAGGGAGTCAAGGTCAAGTTCTTCCGAATAGGCACATTGCCCATGACATGGAAGTCCAAGGATTTGAGCAAATTGCTCAAGTGATAGGGAAAAACCGTAGTGACCTATACTACACGTAAGATATATGGAATTATCTTGGACACGTTTAATTTTAATTTCATGAAAGAATTCTAATATGAAACGAGGACAAATGGGTTCATTAATTGTGAGTAGGCAGTCGAAACCTATTGTTTGAAATGCTTTGTTGATGTGTTCCTGAGCTACAATTGAAGGATCGACCGCTCGACCATCATTAATGTAACGAGACTCGAGGTCTTTGAAACCTTGGACAAAGTCAATTGGTAGATAAGGTTCTAATGACACCTTTGGGATATAGGTATGGGTAAGATGAAGATTGAAATCGTATATGTGTGGCATGTTTGCACCTATAGGACATACGAGAAAAATCAATGACTAATAGAATAGTCATTTCCTTAGTGTGTACATATTTTATGACTTCGGTTTTAAACTAATAGAAAGAGGTTTAGTTTAGTTTTATTTGACATCCTAAACTGTAACACCCCAACCCGACAAGGGTCAAAATGTCACATTATGGTGTCAATCAGAACATAATAAACGCAAGCGGAAGACTTAAATAAATAAGTACAAGTCATGAAACAAAATGACTTCCAAAGAAATATGATGAAGCGAAAAGTGTACCGCTTTTAGGGGGTCATTTAAGCCCTAAATCGTATTTATTTGATCAAATATTGCCCTAAATCGTTCCTTTTGTCATTTTAGGTACTTTTGAGGAGAAATCTGGAAAAGGAGGCATTTTGGACGTTTTTGGAGCATAAAAGTGAAGAAAACGGCAAAGTCTCAAAAATCGGCTGAAAGTTACCTTTGACGGCGTCACAATTAACCCCAGACGGCGTCATGCCTTGGCAAGAAAAAGTGGACGTGAAATTTACTCATGATAAGCCAGTGAAAATAGCATGTGAATTCTGACGGCGTCACGCTTTAACTTGATCAAGGGCGTCACGGCTTAAATCAAAAGGGGACGGCGTCACGTTCAAGGTTCGACGGCGTCAAGCCTTGATAAGCCAGAATGGATTTTTGAAGAGCTAAAGAGGGACGGCGTCAAGAAGGTCATCCGGGAACCCTAGAAGCGGCGAGGTGACGGCGTCACACTCCATAACGTGACGCCGTCAGATCCAAAAATCTATATATAGTTTTCTAATTTTTTGTCATTAGAGGAGAACTTAGTGTGTGGAATTTTGGGAGAAAACCCTAAGACGAATTTAGCTTCTTTTTCAAGGCTTTTTGCCTTGAGATCTTCCATGTTACATTGAAGATAAGTTATCAATTAATCATTCAATATGTCTATGTGTTGTTTGATTTTATCTTATTCTTGTCTTTTGATTAACATGTTAGGCTAAATTTATCTTGTGTTTGCTTAGATCTAATGAAACCTAGCTATTGATTATTGGTTATTAGTGTGTTGTTAGTTGTATTGGATGATTGTTTATCTATGTTAGGCTTAAGAAAACTGGCTAACTTCCTATTCGGTAACTTGCTTGAACGTCTTAAGAAACATGAACCAAAGGCGTACTAAAGGTTTTTATGGTTGTATTTAATGCACAAGCGAATTCTAGTGATCCCATGTTAGGAGCTTCCTAGCCGGCTCGACATAGGAGTGAAGTAGGAGCTTGTAGAGTTGGGGAAGTACGTACGCCACCCCACGATTGGTATTAAGGAATACACCCGTCATCCACGCAACTAATACACACTAATTAACCGGTAAAAGATAGTTAGGGAGTAAGGAAATCTAAGTAAACACATTTCTCTACACATAAGTTTCTCACCACATTTTCATTTTTGTTATTTTATTTTATTTGCATTTGTAGTTATTTGGGTTAGTTGACTAGCAACTAATTCCGCCCACTCCTTCAAACCCGAGATTTTACTTGCTTTCATAAAAATATAAAAAAACATAAAAAGAATCTTCCTCAACCCTTAGACCTAATTAGAGTAGTCTTTCACACCTAACGAACACTATTCCCTGTGGAGAACGATCAATCCCCCGTACTTACCACTACACTATACTACATCGGTCAGGTACACTGCCTGGTGGGGTTGTAAGCCTCTTGAGATCCCTCGAGAGGTAAAACCTGTTGTAAGGTTACAAAACCACGCATCAAGTTTTTGGCGCCGTTGCCGGGGAATAGTTATTGTTTAGGTTGAATTTTTATTTTATAGGTCTACTCACTAGATTCCTTTCTAGTGAGATTTTTGTTTTATTTTTCTAGGTTTTCTTTAGTCTATCTATTTTCTTCGTGTCTTTGTTCGTAACCATTACCATCCGACATCATGGAAGATGGTAATATCCTTAATCCCAACAACCCACCACCACCTCCTAGAGCCCGCACTTTAGGAGGATATTCCCTAATTTTGGATGATGACCCCCCTAATCTTAGAATCACTAGGAGCCGAAGCTCGATAAAGACTCTTGCCACACCCTATGCTGAACCCGAAAGGGAAATGCATAAATTAAGGCGACTCCACCAAGCGGCTGAACCATCCACGATCAATTTTGATGATGCCCTCTCCGAGGAAGAATCCAATCATCATTCTACACCTCCTAGCCCTCAACCCAATCACGATATGGAAGTTCCCGAAATCCCAATCACTAAATGTCTCAAGGACTACTCTTCTCCCACCCCTCGTGGTTTTTCCAATGCTATCGTTTTTCCAAATGAACACACGGATGGGGTCTTGCGTGCAACTGATATTTGGCTGGTCCAAAGTGTATGCAAGTTTCACGGATTGAAAACTGAAGATCCAATCCAACACATCAAGGACTTCCTGAAAATAGTGGATACCCTCCATACGGACGGAGCCACTAGAGACACCTCCCGGTTGCGATTCTTTCCCTTCACCCTTCATGAAAGAGCCGGAGACTGGTATAACCAACTTCCTTCCGAATCCATCTTCACATGGGAACAGCTTATCTCAAAATTCTATGAGAAATTCTTTCCCATAGGAAGAACTTCAAAGTTGAGAGACGAAATCCTCCGCTTCCATGTTGGACCAGCAGAACCTATTCACAAATCTTGGGTTAGATTCAAGGATCTAATTAGACAGGTCCCTCATCATGGCATTGAACTCTGGCTTCTTGTCCAAATCTTTTATGACAGTGTCTCCAAAAACGACCAGTTGGGCATTAATAATTCATCAAAAGGAAAAATAGCCAAACTAAGCGTTGAGGAAGGATGGAGTAGAATTGAGGAATACGCGAATGATCAAGACGATACCTGGGATGAACCCGGTTCGATCATGAGCATTTCCAAAGTCATGAAAGAGCCTCCTTTTGCTAGCCGGGTGAGTAGATTGAATGATCAGGTATCTTATCTAGACAAGTCACGACCACTTAAGCGGTTATCAAACCCATACTTGATCTGTGACCAATGTGGTGGCCCGCATGAAGTGGAGGAATGCGGAGATGATACCACCACCGCACAAGCATGCTTGTCAAGCCACGACATCTTCGATGATCCTTCGCTCTTAACTTTCTACCAAAACAATGATTTCACCCCTTGGGGAAATCTTGTGAGAGAAGAAGGAGGAGGAAAATATCCTGACTACAAGGTTAGGAGCACTTTTGAGGATGATCTTGGGCATTTCACGTTTGAGAAGAATCTGCAACTAAATGGTCTCGACAACCTCATCACTAGCCAACAAAACGACGTGAGGGCCAATTTCGCAGAGCTCAACGCCACTCTCGACGGCCTTGGCAAACCTCAAAGAGATCCCTTACTCGCCATCACCACTCGTGCTGGAACAACTACTAAGGATCCACCTTACCCAGCTCAACAATCTAACGTCATGGAACCCGACACCCCTCATGAGGAGGAAGGTAATGTGAACGACGAAAATCCCGAGCAAACCCCTCCGGTAACTCCATCCCCACCTATTTCTGCCAAGCAACCCATTAAAGTCCCATACCCATCTCGCCTCAAGAATCAAAAGGTCGAAAATGATAATAAAAGATTCTTGTCATATTTGAAGAATTCGGTTGTCACCATACCCCTTCTTGATGCATGTTATCATATGCCCAAATATAGTACATACTTCAAGAGGCTGCTCACCAACAGGAAAGGACTCGAGGTTCTGGTAACCTTAGGAGAAGAATGTTCTGTGGTGACTCAACGAGGGCTACCAAAGAAGGTGGACGATCCAGGTAGTTTCACCTTGCCCTGTTCAATTGGGTCTCTTTCAGTCAAGAATGCTTTAGCCGACTTAGGAGCAAGCATCAATCTTATGCCGCATTCCATGTTCCTCAAGCTAGGGTATTCTGGGTTGAAACCAACCCGTATGAGCATCCAACTGGCCGATAGATCAGTCAAATACCCCTTAGGAATATGCGAGAATGTGCTGGTTAAGGTAGGGAAGTTTAAATTTCCAGTTGACTTCGTCATCCTAGAAATGGAAGAAGATGATCTTGTGCCCATCATTCTAGGAAGACCCTTCCTTGCGACTTCTCGTGCTGTTATTGATGTTCATGATGGCAAACTAACCTTACGAATGGGGGCCGATAGCTTAACCTTCGACATCAAGGACACAATGAATCTTTCTCTCGAAGCAGATAATCAACTGTATTTCATCGAAGAAATCGATGAACTATCCGACGAGATTGATAATTGTGTAGATGAACAGGTAGAAGCTGGTTGGTTGCGAGATGAAGCTCTCTCACCCATCTTAGAGGAGGAGAAGACTATGGATGTAAATACAGTCTCCTTCTATCCCAGACAAGAAATCGAACAGCTTGAGCTTCGTAAACCCGAGAACAAACTTAAACCTTCCATCATCGAGCCACCCACGTTAGAACTCAAGGAACTCCCGAACAACCTTGAGTATGCCTTCCTTCAAGGAGAAGATCAACTTCCGGTAATCATAAGCTCTTCTTTGAAAAGTGAACAAAAGGATAAACTCTTAGGAGTTTTAAAAAAATATAAAGGAGTTATAGCATGGAATGTAGCCGACATCAAGGGGATTGACTCTACCTTTTGCACGCATAAAATCCTCATGGAGGAGGATTATAAACCCACCGTGCAGCCTCAAAGACGAGTAAACCCCAACATTAAGGAAGTCGTGAAAAAGGAAGTCATTAAGCTCCTAGATGCAGGGCTAATTTACCCAATTTCCGACAGTCCATGGGTAAGCCCTGTACAGGTTGTACCGAAAAAGGGAGGAATGACAGTAGTGAAGAACGATAAGGATGAGTTAGTACCTCAACGAACAGTAACTGGATGGCGTGTGTGCATCGATTATAGGAAGTTGAATGATGCAACCCGAAAAGATCATTTCCCTCTCCCATTTATCGACCAAATGTTGGAAAGGTTAGCAGGGCATGAGTACTACTGCTTCCTAGATGGGTTCTCAGGGTATTTCCAAATCCCTATCGCTCCTGAGGACCAAGAAAAGACCACGTTTACATGCCCTTATGGCACCTTCGCCTACAAGCGAATGCCCTTTGGACTATGTAACGCCCCCGCCACTTTCCAGCGCTGCATGACGGCAATCTTCCATGAGTTAATGGAAGACAGCATGGAGGTCTTCATGGATGATTTTTCGATCTTTGGAAACTCTTTTGATCGCTGTCTTGCTAACCTTGAGAAAATGCTCAAACGTTGTGAGGAGACTAACTTGGTACTAAACTGGGAAAAGTGCCACTTTATGGTGAAAGAAGGGATTGTGCTAGGGCACAAAATTTCAGGAAGTGGAATTGAAGTAGACCGGGCAAAAATTGAAGCTATATCCAAACTTCCCTATCCAACAACTGTCAAGGCAATCCATAGCTTTTTGGGTCATGCTGGCTTCTATAGGAGATTCATTAAAGATTTCTCAAAGGTAGCTAAACCAATGACTCAGTTGCTCATGAAGGATGCCCCGTTCGACTTCTCTCAAGAGTGCAAGGACGCATTCGATCTATTGAAGCAGGAACTTACCCAAGCTCCAATTATGGTTACCCCTAACTGGGAGTTACCTTTTGAAATCATGTGCGATGCTAGTGATTATGCTGTTGGAGCAGTATTAGGCCAAAGGCTTAACAAACACTTTCAGCCAATATACTACGCTAGCAAAACCATGAATCCTGCTCAAGAAAACTACACTACCACTGAAAAGGAATTACTAGCCGTGGTATTCGCTTTTGATAAATTTCGCCAGTATCTTGTCCTTTCTAAAACGGTTGTTTTTACGGATCATTCAGCTATTCAATATCTTTTCGCTAAACAGGATGCTAAACCACGGTTACTCCGTTGGATCCTACTATTGCAAGAGTTCGATGTTGAAATTCGTGATAAGAAAGGAGCAGAGAACCTTGCGGCTGATCATCTCTCTCGTCTCGAAAACCCCAGCCTCGCTGAATCTGACAAGTGTGAGATTCGGGAAACATTTCCTGAAGAGCAGCTCATGTCAATAAATGATTCTGAACCTTGGTATACGGATTATGCTAACTACCTGGCAAGTAGAGTCATTCCTTAGCATATGAGCAGGCATAAAAAAAAGAGGTTCTTTAATCAATTAAAGTACTACTTTTGGGATGAACCCTTCTTATTCCGAAGATGTCCGGACCAGGTAATCAGGCGTTGCGTTTCGGAAAAGGAGGCTGTCAGAATTATGAAAGAGTGTCATGCAGGTCCATCTGGAGGACATCACGGAATAAGCACTACTGCACGAAAGGTCTTCGACGCGGGGTTCTATTGGCCTACAATATTTCGTGATGTGAAGGGAATGATACAAACTTGTGACGCATGTCAAAGAGCTGGGAATATCTCTAGGAGGGATGAAGCCCCACAGAATTATATACAAGTTTGTGAGGTTTTCGATGTTTGGGGAATTGATTTCATGGGACCCTTCCCATCTTCTGGAGGGAATGAATACATCTTGGTGGCCATTGATTATGTTTCGAAATGGGTGGAAGCACAAGCCCTTAGGACTAATGATGCTAGGGTAGTCATTCATTTCTTAAAAAAATTGTTCGCTAGGTTTGGAATTCCGAAGGCTCTTATTAGTGACAGGGGAACTCATTTTTGCAATTCGCAAATGGAGAAGGTTATGAAAAGATATGGAGTCTCTCACCGATTCTCCATCGCGTACCATCCTCAGACCAACGGTCAAGTCGAAAACACTAATAGAGCCATAAAGAGAATATTAGAGAAAACGGTTAATCAAAACAGAAAAGATTGGTCTTTTAAGCTCGATGAGGCTTTGTGGGCATTTCGAACCGCCTATAAGACACCAATCGGGACAACCCCATTCCGTATGGTATATGGCAAGGCATGCCACCTTCCAGTAGAACTGGAACACAAAGCATATTGGGCACTTAAGGCTTGTAATTTGGATTATACAGTTGCAGGAACAAATAGATTCTTACAGCTCCAAGAGCTTGATGAATTGAGATTAGAGGCTTATGAATCTTCCATTACATACAAAGAGAGGGCGAAAAGATGGCATGACCAACGGATTAAGAGACCCAAGGAGTTTTCAGAAGGGGACAAGGTCTTATTATATAATTCTCGCTTAAGGCTATTTCCTGGGAAACTTAAATCTAGATGGTATGGACCTTTTACCGTAAGGAGCTCCTCTAAAACTGGAGCCGTTGTATTAATTGACGACGAGGATAGAGAATTCACTGTGAATATTCAACGAGTCAAGCATTATCAAGAAAATGGTAATGAAATGATCAATGAGGAAGACATAACTTTCGATGAAGAAGTCACGTAATGTACGTGACTTTGAGTCTAGCTACAAGACTCGTTAATAAAGAAAAGCGCTTCTTGGGAGGCAACCCAAGCTTTATTTGCTTTGTGTGTTTATTTATTTGTTTGTTTGATTTTATTTTCCGTATGTGTGTTTAATTTTTATTATTATTGATTCATGTTCAAAAGTAAATTGTGAAAATGCTTTATTTTGTTTTTAACTTCGTCTTAACTACATATAAAGGTATTTTGCAAAAGATAAGTGTAAGGGAAATCTAAATCGGTTTATTAACACAAATGAACATGAATCGTAATAATATTAAATTAGCATACATATTAGTATTTGTTTGAGTCAAATGCTTGTATCGAGTCATAATGATGTTTTGCAGGAATTCCAGGAAGTAAGGTAAAGGTTTTTCCAGAAATTTTCCGGAAACTTAAAATGAGAATTTTTGTCAGGTCATTTCTGACGGCGTCAGGGTTTATAACCTGACGGCGTCAGATTTAATTTTCAGAAATTTTTGAAAGTTTTGTTTTTAAAAAGTTTTTATTAAAATCTCCAACTTATAATCTCCAGGAATCTGCAAAATTATCATTCCACAAGCATTATATCCTTATATATAGATTTTATCCCGCCGATGTTATGCAGGTTTTCGTGTTTGTTTTCTCAGGTTTAACAGGTTATTTTGGACAAGGAGATGTTTATGGAATCAAGCTTATGGCGATGCATTAGTCATGGAGCTTCAACATTACCTTGGAGGAAGATCTAACCGTGTAATTTCATTATCCACCGAGCGAATCAGGGGAGTATTTGATTTCATTCTTTTACTTTATGCTTTTACATCTTGTTATTTGAACATTGGGGACAATGTTCATCTTAAGTGTAAGGGGAGGGTAAAAGTACGATTTTAGAGAATGCTATTACGCTTGATTTTTGTTTGTTTAATAGTAGATGTGTAATAAAACTGAGAGAAATACTTGTTAAGGTAATTTTAGTGCCAAATTTAAAATTTTTTACAACATATAGGAGTGAAACTTTGATCTTAATGAGCGTCTCACGGATAGGAGTTATATGACTAGCACAAAAACCGTACCACTAAAAAATTTTCCACCCCCAAATATGTGAGGTTCGCCCCTAGAATTGGTAGGAAAAGCATTTATGCTATGATGTGTGTACCGGTAGCACTTAGATTCTAGAACTTGCGTTAGGACCATTCCGAGGCCACAAGTGAGACTACATTCGTGTAGTTAGATTTACTACATGATAAGAGGCATTAGGATTAACCCATTGTTTTACACCTGTGTTTTTGTTATAATTACTTCGGCTACATTGGTCAAGTAATTCTCCCACACCCTTTGCGTTGTACTCATTTTTAGTACACGATACCCCTAGTACACCCCTCAGAGCCTATCTTTTCGTTTCAACCTTTAAGCATTTTACTTAAAGGAAGAATTTGTTACACCCCACTTAAATGTACACCCAAATCGCCTTAGCCTACCTTGTATGCACTCATTTTTAGTGCATTATTGTTACAACATTTGTTTAAACCCAAGTTAATTATCTAGTTGATTACATGGTTGCTAAGTCGAGTCATATCCTTGTACATATTGTTTTGGGACGATTGGGACTCATGGGTAAAGTACTAGTGTAATGGAGTAATGGGGAAGAACATCATTTATTACCCCCATATGTGCTAAATATTTTAAAAGTACTCCAAGTTTTTCAATTATCTTAATTCGAGTCATTAGAATAGTTATTTGTAAAGTTATGTAAAAGTTCAAGTGTAAGGGGAATGCAATGCCCCTATGATGTATTATTTTGGATGGTAGGGCAAGAGTGTATGAAAAAAAAAAAAAAAAAAAAAAAAAAAAAATCGAAAAAATCAAGAAAAATACAAAAAAAAAATGAGAAAAAGAATAATAGAAAAAACATACGGACTACCATCCCGTTTTATTTTATGTTTATGTTTTTGTTATTTTGTTATTTTGTTTCTAGCTTAAGATCGAGTCGAGTCTTGGCTTAGCAACATTATATAGTACATGTAATTAATCAAGATCTTTAACTCGCCACCAGTAAAATATCCTTTATCCAACAAAACCGTGTTTTCCTTTTCCCTACACCTAACGTTATAACCCATTTAAAAGCCCTATTTGATAGTTTATCTTAGGTGCTTACGCCTAGTGGAGGAGGTTTTCGATCCTTTCCCAAGCCTATGGTAATCTATTTGCTATGACAGGTAGTGAGAGATATTATCCGTTTTCATTTATGAGATTTATTTTTATGACACTTGAGAGATGTGAGTATCTAAACACTACTTGTGAGGTGCTAGTTTGTAATCTCCGTGCTTATTATGATTGAAGTGGAACGATTATTTGTTGCAATTACTTTTATATTAGCATTAAATGACCCCTAACTTGTATTTTGATTAGAATAAAAGCGCATTTGCTTGAGGACAAGCAAATCTCAAGTGTAAGGGTATTTGATGAAGCGAAAAGTGTACCGCTTTTAGGGGTCATTTAAGCCCTAAATCGTATTTATTTGATCAAATATTGCCCTAAATCGTTCCTTTTGTCATTTTAGGTACTTTTGAGGAGAAATCTGGAAAAGGAGGCATTTTGGACGTTTTTGGAGCATAAAAGTGAAGAAAACAGCAAAGTCTCAAAAATCGGCTGAAAGTTACCTTTGACGGCGTCACAATTAACCCCAGACAGCGTCATGCCTTGGCAAGAAAAAGTGGACGTGAAATTTACTCATGATAAGCCAGTGAAAATAGCATGTGAATTCTGACGGCGTCACGCTTTAACTTGATCAAGGGCGTCATGGCTTAAATCAAAAGGGGACGGCGTCACGTTCAAGGTTCGACGGCGTCTGTAACACCCGGTAATTTTCCAAAACCTTTCTAGCCAATTAATTTAAAACTTTGCATTACCTGAGAACTTAAACTTTTTATTGAACTTGTTTGGGCTTGAGAAACGAGAATTATTGCGAGAAACGAGAATATTGTCCCTATTAGTGAACCAGCACAACCTACAAAGCACGAAACGTATCGTATTTGTCAAAAATATTGATTTTTGAAAATAGTGCAAATTTATACTCGTTTTTATTGGAAAAATCATTTCGTGAACGATGGCGCAAGTTTCGTAATTTTTCGAGTCCGTTTGCTATGTCGTTTGAGCCCCGAAGCGTTTATCGTTAGAAGTTTACTACATTGGCAACTATAACCCCTAAACTAACAACTTTACTCTACCCTACACTTTCAAAAATTACAAAACCCACCCTATACTTCTACCCAAGTATATATACCCCATCACACCCCACACCACTAATTTTTATTCACAAAACACACACACAAATATCTTTAACACCCTTTCTCTCTCTCTTGAAGTTTCCGGCCGGCCACCCTCCGGCGACACCAGCAGAATCCGGCGACCCTCGCCGGAATATTTTTCCGGCCACCCTTTTTCTTGTACGATCTTGTAGATCGGGATACCCTCATCACCACCGTACCACCCACGCACCCCCAAACACCCCCGTTCGCTCTCACGCGCCACCACCGACGACGCCGCCACCACCACAAGCTACCACCACCTTCCTATTCATTTCTCTTGACGGTAAACGCGCCCACGCGCCTCCCCATACCCATTTTCATTTATATTTTTGAAACCCTAATTCGTTCTTTCAAAATAAATCCGATTTATCTATGTTTTTATTTATAAAACTTGTTTTAAAAACTTGTTAAAACCCCTCGTGTGGAAAACCCTCCCCTCCTCTCTTCTTCTCGGCAGTTGACTCGGTCAACTCACCGAGTCAACTCGGTTGACTCGGTGAGAGTTTGATGTTTTTGATATTTATTTGTTCTTGTGATTATTTCTTTCGATGTGGAATAATATTTGTCGAGTTTGGTATTGTTTGAGGTTCGGTTGGTTGTGACAGTTTTGGCAGCCAACATACGGCGAAGCCAAGCCGTGACTCGTGGTGAGTCACGGCGAGGCGTGGTGCATAGATAGTTTTAGGACTTAGTGGTGTTTGATTGTGCTCGTATATGGAATTGAGTTTGTGTGGTGTTGATAGTGTTTGTGTTTGTCTCGGATTCGGCTTGAGCTGAGAGCCCATTGGCTCGGGTTAGTGTTGAGCCGTGACTCAAGTGAGTCCCGGCGATGTTTATACATTATTTGTTTACTTGTTATTGTTTTAATACGGTTTCGGCAATATCTTGACATGGGTTAACACGACGAATAATAATAAACTTGACTAATAAAACTATGAAACCTAAAATACAATTGATATAGTTAAGTGGATTTGAATATCGGACTTGGATCCGTATTATTATTATTTGTGATGGACAAGATTTGGACGTATTGGATTTACGGTGTTAGTTATTTGGACTTATGGACCCTTTGGTACGAAAACTACGAAATGGTCGATAAACTAAACAACTAATATATACGGGAATAATGTGTCCAAATATATATTGAATTGTGACGTTAGTGATAAAATTTGGTAATTTGATGTTAATAAATACCTAATCAAAGAGTCGTTGACTCGGGAAAATGTTCTATAAACGGGCAGGTCATGCCGAAATTTTGTAAAATCTTTTGTAACACTTAAACGTTTAAGATTTATAAACTATTTAAAAACCTTTTCATTTATATTACTTTCAACGTTATATTTTGGGAAAATGGGAAAAGCCGAGACTTGTTATTAATGTGTTATAGTTTATTTGCGTGTGTCTTTCATTTCTTTTCGACGACTTTCTTTGAGGAGCTCTTTCGTCAACTCTTGTCTTTCTTGAGTTTCTTTCGTTTCGACGACGTATTCGTTTTCTAACTTTCTTGTCTTCCACACGAGACTTTTTAAAACCCTTTTTCTTTCAAATGCCATTGTTATTAAACCTTTTATTCAAGTATTGATTATTGAAGTATTCGAGTATTATTTATTAAATCATTTTGGATATTATATCTGAGTTATGTCATTAATTGATTAGGTTGTGCTGAGGTTCATTTGCTGTGCCGTACCATCTGATTGTTATCTCATTCTCTCTGTGACTAAGGTGTGATTCATAGCCCCACTTGCGCGCTATTAAATATTTATAAATCCCGTGGGGGAGATACATGCTACTTACTGTTTTTTTTTTTCTGAGCACAATTGTTTATTGTATGCTATTCCTGATTGACGCTATGAATGCTAAGTACCTTCCTTGCCAAAAGCAAGTCCCTCGATCATGAACCATTAATCACCTGCGGGTGAGCGCGATTATAGTTTATAGGCCTATAGGATTTGACCATCCCACCCCTGTTGACCAGGTAGGCAACATGGGTGTTCTATAATTGAGTTAACTAGGTATTTGGCAAGATACCTGGCTTTGGGGGCAACTATTATGATTATGAAATTCCGCGGTTATTGTCGACTTACGCCAGAGTTTCTGGTGCTGGTTAACGCTTTGTGTGTCATGAGCTTAGCAAATCCAGAGAATTATGTGACGCTTACTCGATATTTGCATTTGTTGCTTATATCTTCCAGACTAAAATCTTGTGCTCAACTAATTTTTATTAAAACCTATGGATTACACTCAACCTTTGTGTTGACTTTTTAAGCATGTTTATCTCAGGTAATTGATTTCTGAAGTGTGCACGAGGAAGGGCTGAAGGTTCCGGATGGCTATCTGTGGGTTGTGTTTTGTTATTTCTATCTAAATTTTCCGCTGCAAACTACTTTATTTTTCCGCTGCAAACTATTTTATTATCCGCTGCTAAATGTGTTAAGAGTCTTTTGAACTCTAATGGTTGAACTTTGTATTTTATTGTGGTATTTTATTAAAACGTCTCGTTATGAGATCGTTTATCTATGATTTTGACTCACTACCCCTCGAGTAGCACCCCAAGCTCAGTCCCGCTGCCATATTTCGAGTTGGGGGTGTTACAGAATGGTATCAAGAGCCAAGGTTTATAGAGAACGAGGTCATACTCGACTATAAACATTTTTCGTGTGAGTCAAAACGTTTTTCGAAATTGATAGCCATCAGCCTTCCGTGCCGCTTCACTCGTAAGTTCTTTATTACTGTATGTTTGGATTTTCACTACTATTTCATTTTTATATGAAACTATTTTATAAACATTTGGCTAGAAATTTTTATACTTGTCCCGATGCTCCATGGAGAGTATTACGGCTACATCAGTTTCCACCGGTTAGTTATCAGTTGCACCCGTCGATCACCCCCTTGCACTACCGAGTCCAGAGATGGACCCACACCTTATTGATGTACCTCACCCGGATGATGAGGAGGAGATAGGAGACCATTAGTAGAGATTAGTGATCATATTATTATAGTAGTTTAGTATTGTAGTAGTAGTTTACCTTGTATGTACTGAACTGACTAGTTCCGGTTAGTAGATTTGATAAGAAACTTGTAGTCGTTTTGCATATCTTGCAAGACTGACGACGAGTATCAAATCTACGAGGTATTTTGGTGATGTACTATTATGGTGTTGAATGGACGCTATACTATGATGTATCATTGTATTATTTACCTTTGTGTTATGATTCTGTTACGACAATCAAAATACTTACAGTGTTGTACATTGGTAACGATTGATAGAATTATGCCGCCTAAGAGAATGACACCGGCTGCGATTCAGAAAATGATTAAAGAAGGCATAGCTGCAGCGCTTGCTGGGCAAGCAGGTGCTAGCAACCAGATTGTTGGACAGGCGGGAGTGCAACCTGTCTATGAGAACCGTTTCTGCACCTACAAAGAATTCATGAGCTGCCAACGCACTACCTTCAAGGGAACAGAAGGAGCTGTCGGCTTAACACAATGGTTTGAAAAGATGGAATCAGTGTTCCTAAGGAGTAACTGGAGAGAAGACTGCAAGGTAAAGTATGCCACAGGAACCTTGATGGAGCAGGCATTATCCTGGTGGAATGCATATGCTCAGGATATTGGGTTGGAGAGAGCTTACAGTATGTCTTGGGAAGACTTCAAGAAGGAAATGATGAAAAAGTATTGCTCCCGCAGTGATATGAGAAAGTTGGATACTGAATTCTATTACTTGGCTGTGAAAGGTGTTGATCTTGCCACCTATGTTCGTCGATTCCAAGAGTTGAAAGTCTTTTGTGCCCATATGGTACCGGATAATGAGAAGCTGCTTGAAAAGTTTATTGGTGGTCTACCAGCTAGTATTGAAGGGCTTGTAACGTCATACAACTCGCAGACCTTGGATGATGCAATCCGTGTAGCTGAACGACTAATGGATCAGGCCATCAAGAATGGAACAGCAAAGAAGGGTAACAACTTTGATCATAAGAGGAAGTGGGATGACTACAGAAGGAACAACAACAACAACAACAACAACAACAACAACTACAACAACCGCAACAACAACAATAACCAGTACCGCAATAACAATCACCACAATCAGCAGAACCGACGCCAAGAGGCTGTCAGAGCATATGTAGCTGCACCAGCACAGACTGGGGGATATGCTGGAAAGTATCCGTACTGTGAAAAATGTAACCATCACCACCCTGGACCGTGCACTGCGAGATGTCAGAACTGCAACAAGGTTGGGCATGTTGCTAAGAACTGTAAGGGAAAAGCTGTGGCTACAGGGAGTAATGCACAGCCGGTTGTAACATGTTTTGGATGTGGGGAGCGTGGACATTACAAGAGCCAGTGCCCGAAAAATACTGGACAAAAGACCGAAGGTGCTCGTGGCAGAGCATACGTGCTGGGAAATGGAGAGCAGTATCAGGACCCAAATGTTGTTACCGGTACGTTTCTACTCAACAACCTTCGTGTTAAAGTCTTATTTGATTCTGGTGCCGATATGAGCTTTATATCTTCTAAGATTTCACTGCTACTAAATCTCACCCCTACCATTCTAGACACCAGTTATAGTATTGAACTAGCTAATGGAAATCTGGTTAATACTTGCACCGTAATCCGAGACTGTACCTTAAACCTTCTAGATCACCCGTTTAGCATCGACCTTATGCCCATTGAACTCGGAAGCTTTGACGTAGTTGTGGGAATGGATTGGTTGTCCAAACATCGAGCCATCATTGTTTGCGGTGAACGGGTTGTTCATATCCCTCTTGATGACGAGACTTTGGTTGTCCGCGGAGACCGTAGTGGAACCCGTTTGAGTATTATCTCCTGCATTAAGACTTTGAAGTACATCGAGAAAGGTTGTCATGCGTTCTTAGCACAAGTGTCCAAGAAAGAGTCTGGAGAGAGGCGACTCGAGGACGTCCCGATTGTGCGTGATTTCCCTGAGGTATTTCCTGAAGATCTACCTGGACTTCCACCAGCTCGACAAGTGGAGTTCTTAATCGACCTAGTTCCGGGAGCTGCACCCGTGGCTCGTGCACCGTATCGACTCGCTCCTACCGAAATGCAAGAACTGTCTAAGCAGTTGCAAGAGTTGTTGGATAAAGGGTTCATCCGACCTAGTTCATCACCGTGGGGAGCACCGGTGTTGTTCGTAAAGAAGAAAGATGGTTCGTTTAGGATGTGCATTGACTATCGCGAATTGAACAAGCTGACAGTGAAGAATCGCTACCCGTTACCGAGAATTGATGATTTGTTTGACCAGCTGCAAGGATCAGATTACTACTCGAAGATAGATCTGAGGTCAGGTTACCACCAACTTAGAGTCCGGGAAGAGGATATTCCCAAAACGGCGTTCAGGACTCGCTATGGTCACTATGAATTCAAGGTAATGCCATTTGGTTTGACAAACGCACCGGCTGTATTCATGGACCTCATGAACCGAGTGTGTAAACCATACTTGGACAAGTTTGTCATAGTCTTTATCGATGATATTTTGATTTACTCCAAGACTGAAGAAGAGCACAAGCAACATCTGACGACAATTCTCAAATTACTCAAGGAAGAACAACTGTATGCCAAATTCTCTAAGTGTGAATTTTGGATTCGCAGAGTACAATTTCTTGGTCATGTGATTGACAACAAAGGGTTGCATGTAGATCCCGCGAAGATTGAAGCTATTGAGAATTGGCCAACACCTTCTAATGCTACAGAGATCCGACAATTTTTGGGATTAGCCGGGTATTACCGGAGATTCATCGAGGGATTCTCCAAGGTTGCTAAACCATTAACTGCATTGACTCAGAAGAATAAGAAGTATGAATGGGGAAATGATGAAGAAGAAGCATTCCAAATCCTGAAGCGAAAACTGTGTAGTGCACCGATTTTGGCGTTGCCAGACGGAGTGGAGGATTTTGTGGTATATTGCGATGCATCCAATCATGGTTTAGGAGCAGTTTTGATGCAGAGAGGGAAAGTCATGGCATATGCTTCCCGACAACTTAAGACCCACGAGGAGAAGTATACTACGCATGATTTAGAGTTGGGCGCAGTGGTTTTTGCACTCAAGATATGGAGACACTATCTATACGGGACGAAGTGTGTCGTATACACCGATCACAAGAGTCTTCAGCATATCTTAGATCAGAAGGAGCTGAATATGAGACAACGACGATGGTTAGAAACTCTAAGTGATTACGACTGTGAAATCAGATATCACCCAGGAAAGGCAAACGTTGTTGCTGATGCCTTGAGCCGTAAGGAACGACTGAAACCCCTACGAGTTCGAGCTCTAGTTATGACCATCAATTCGAACCTTCCCGCTCAAATTCTCCGTGCTCAAGAAGAAGCAGTAGAACAAGAAGGTCTCCAGGATAAGAGCCTTCAAGGAATGATACAAAAGAAGTTTGAGAGACGTTCGGATGGAACGTTGTGTTATAAAGGAAGAAGTTGGGTGCCACGTCATGGAGGACTGCGAGACTTGATTATGCACGAGTCTCATAAGTCAAAATACTCTATTCACCCAGGATCCGACAAAATGTATCATGACCTCAAGGAACTGTACTGGTGGCCGAATATGAAAGCTGAAGTTGCTGACTATGTTCGAAGATGTTTGACGTGCGCAAAAGTTAAGGCCGAACATCAGAAACCGTCTGGTCTTCTACAACAGCCCGAGATTCCCGAATGGAAGTGGGAACGGATCACAATGGATTTCGTCACTAAACTCCCAAGGACTGCAACTGGTTTTGATGCTATATGGGTCATAGTCGATCGATTGACTAAATCAGCACATTTTATACCGATCAAGGAAAAATACGACATGGAGAAGTTAACAAGGCTCTATGTGAAGGAGATAGTATCGAGACATGGAGCTCCCATATCTATCATCTCCGACAGAGACGGAAGGTTTACTTCAAACTTTTGGTGGTCGCTTCAAGATTCCTTCGGTACAAAACTCGACATGAGCACTGCATATCACCCACAAACAGATGGCCAGAGTGAAAGGACGATTCAGACATTGGAGGATATGCTCCGGGCCTGTGTAATTGATTTTGGAAATGGGTGGGATACACATTTGCCTTTGATCGAGTTTTCATACAACAACAGCTATCATGCAAGTATCAAGGCTGCACCGTTCGAGGCATTGTATGGTCGAAAGTGTCGATCACCCATTTGTTGGGCTGAGGTAGGAGAAGCTCAGCTCATTGGGCTGGATCTTGTTCGAGAGACCACAGAAAAGATTGTGCAGATTAAAGACCGATTGAAGATCGCGCGAGACCGTCAGAAAAGTTACGCAGACGTAAGACGCAAACCCCTTGAGTTTCAGGTTGGGGATAGAGTTATGTTGAAGGTTTCACCATGGAAGGGAGTGATTCGTTTCGGCAAGCGGGGAAAGCTGAACCCCAGGTACATAGGACCGTTCAAGATTCTGAACCGAGTTGGTCCTGTAGCTTATAAGCTAGAATTACCACCAGAGCTCAGTAGGGTACATCCTGTATTCCACGTGTCTAATTTGAAGAAATGCTTGTCCGATGAGACAGCCGTGATTCCACTCGATGAGATTCAAGTTGATGAGCAACTGAACTTTATTGAAGAACCTGTAGAGATTATGGAGCGTGAGGTCAAACGATTAAAGAGGAGCAAAATTTCCCTTGTGAAAGTCCGCTGGAATTCCAAGAGAGGACCCGAATTCACCTGGGAACGCGAGGACCAGTTCAAACGCAAATATCCTCACCTCTTCGAAACCGGAACTGATAAGTTGAACTGAAATCCGGGACGGATTTCCCAATATGATGTATGTGCTGTAACACCCGGTAATTTTCCAAAACCTTTCTAGCCAATTAATTTAAAACTTTGCATTACCTGAGAACTTAAACTTTTTATTGAACTTGTTTGGGCTTGAGAAACGAGAATTATTGCGAGAAACAAGAATATTGTCCCTATTAGTGAACCAGCACAACCTACAAAGCACGAAACGTATCGTATTTGTCAAAAATATTGATTTTTGAAAATAGTGCAAATTTATACTCGTTTTTATTGGAAAAATCATTTCGTGAACGATGGCGCAAGTTTCGTAATTTTTCGAGTCCGTTTGCTATGTCGTTTGAGCCCCGAAGCGTTTATCGTTAGAAGTTTACTACGTTGGCAACTATAACCCCTAAACTAACAACTTTACTCTACCCTACACTTTCAAAAATTACAAAACCCACCCTATACTTCTACCCAAGTATATATACCCCATCACACCCCACACCACTAATTTTTATTCACAAAACACACACACAAATATCTTTAACACCCTTTCTCTCTCTCTTGAAGTTTCCGGCCGGCCACCCTCCGGCGACACCAGCAGAATCCGGCGACCCTCTCCGGAATATTTTTCCGGCCACCCTTTTTCTTGTACGATCTTGTAGATCGGGATACCCTCATCACCACCGTACCACCCACGCACCCCCAAACACCCCCGTTCGCTCTCACGCGCCACCACCGACGACGCCGCCACCACCACAAGCTACCACCACCTTCCTATTCATTTCTCTTGACGGTAAACGCGCCCACGCGCCTCCCCATACCCATTTTCATTTATATTTTTGAAACCCTAATTCGTTCTTTCAAAATAAATCCGATTTATCTATGTTTTTATTTATAAAACTTGTTTTAAAAACTTGTTAAAACCCCTCGTGTGGAAAACCCTCCCCTCCTCTCTTCTTCTCGGCAGTTGACTCGGTCAACTCACCGAGTCAACTCGGTTGACTCGGTGAGAGTTTGATGTTTTTGATATTTATTTGTTCTTGTGATTATTTCTTTCGATGTGGAATAATATTTGTCGAGTTTGGTATTGTTTGAGGTTCGGTTGGTTGTGACAGTTTTGGCAGCCAACATACGGCGAAGCCAAGCCGTGACTCGTGGTGAGTCACGGCGAGGCGTGGTGCATAGATAGTTTTAGGACTTAGTGGTGTTTGATTGTGCTCGTATATGGAATTGAGTTTGTGTGGTGTTGATAGTGTTTGTGTTTGTCTCGGATTCGGCTTGAGCTGAGAGCCCATTGGCTCGGGTTAGTGTTGAGCCGTGACTCAAGTGAGTCCCGGCGATGTTTATACATTATTTGTTTACTTGTTATTGTTTTAATACGGTTTCGGCAATATCTTGACATGGGTTAACACGACGAATAATAATAAACTTGACTAATAAAACTATGAAACCTAAAATACAATTGATATAGTTAAGTGGATTTGAATATCGGACTTGGATCCGTATTATTATTATTTGTGATGGACAAGATTTGGACGTATTGGATTTACGGTGTTAGTTATTTGGACTTATGGACCCTTTGGTACGAAAACTACGAAATGGTCGATAAACTAAACAACTAATATATACGGGAATAATGTGTCCAAATATATATTGAATTGTGACGTTAGTGATAAAATTTGGTAATTTGATGTTAATAAATACCTAATCAAAGAGTCGTTGACTCGGGAAAATGTTCTATAAACGGGCAGGTCATGCCGAAATTTTGTAAAATCTTTTGTAACACTTAAACGTTTAAGATTTATAAACTATTTAAAAACCTTTTCATTTATATTACTTTCAACGTTATATTTTGGGAAAATGGGAAAAGCCGAGACTTGTTATTAATGTGTTATAGTTTATTTGCGTGTGTCTTTCATTTCTTTTCGACGACTTTCTTTGAGGAGCTCTTTCGTCAACTCTTGTCTTTCTTGAGTTTCTTTCGTTTCGACGACGTATTCGTTTTCTAACTTTCTTGTCTTCCACACGAGACTTTTTAAAACCCTTTTTCTTTCAAATGCCATTGTTATTAAACCTTTTATTCAAGTATTGATTATTGAAGTATTCGAGTATTATTTATTAAATCATTTTGGATATTATATCTGAGTTATGTCATTAATTGATTAGGTTGTGCTGAGGTTCATTTGCTGTGCCGTACCATCTGATTGTTATCTCATTCTCTCTGTGACTAAGGTGTGATTCATAGCCCCACTTGCGCGCTATTAAATATTTATAAATCCCGTGGGGGAGATACATGCTACTTACTGTTTTTTTTTTTTTCTGAGCACAATTGTTTATTGTATGCTATTCCTGATTGACGCTATGAATGCTAAGTACCTTCCTTGCCAAAAGCAAGTCCCTCGATCATGAACCATTAATCACCTGCGGGTGAGCGCGATTATAGTTTATAGGCCTATAGGATTTGACCATCCCACCCCTGTTGACCAGGTAGGCAACATGGGTGTTCTATAATTGAGTTAACTAGGTATTTGGCAAGATACCTGGCTTTGGGGGCAACTATTATGATTATGAAATTCCGCGGTTATTGTCGACTTACGCCAGAGTTTCTGGTGCTGGTTAACGCTTTGTGTGTCATGAGCTTAGCAAATCCAGAGAATTATGTGACGCTTACTCGATATTTGCATTTGTTGCTTATATCTTCCAGACTAAAATCTTGTGCTCAACTAATTTTTATTAAAACCTATGGATTACACTCAACCTTTGTGTTGACTTTTTAAGCATGTTTATCTCAGGTAATTGATTTCTGAAGTGTGCACGAGGAAGGGCTGAAGGTTCCGGATGGCTATCTGTGGGTTGTGTTTTGTTATTTCTATCTAAATTTTCCGCTGCAAACTACTTTATTTTTCCGCTGCAAACTATTTTATTATCCGCTGCTAAATGTGTTAAGAGTCTTTTGAACTCTAATGGTTGAACTTTGTATTTTATTGTGGTATTTTATTAAAACGTCTCGTTATGAGATCGTTTATCTATGATTTTGACTCACTACCCCTCGAGTAGCACCCCAAGCTCAGTCCCGCTGCCATATTTCGAGTTGGGGGTGTTACAGCGTCAAGCCTTGATAAGCCAGAATGGATTTTTGAAGAGCTAAACAGGGACGGCGTCAAGAAGGTCATCCGGGAACCCTAGAAGCGGCGAGGTGACGGCGTCACACTCCATAACGTGACGCCGTCAGATCCAAAAATCTATATATAGTTTTCTAATTTTTTGTCATTAGAGGAGAACTTAGTGTGTGGAATTTTGGGAGAAAACCCTAAGACGAATTTAGCTTCTTTTTCAAGGCTTTTTGCCTTGAGATCTTCCATGTTACATTGAAGATAAGTTATCAATTAATCATTCAATATGTCTATGTGTTGTTTGATTTTATCTTATTCTTGTCTTTTGATTAACATGTTAGGCTAAATTTATCTTGTGTTTGCTTAGATCTAATGAAACCTAGCTATTGATTATTGGTTATTAGTGTGTTGTTAGTTGTATTGGATGATTGTTTATCTATGTTAGGCTTAAGAAAACTGGCTAACTTCCTATTCGGTAACTTGCTTGAACGTCTTAAGAAACATGAACCAAAGGCGTACTAAAGGTTTTTATGGTTGTATTTAATGCACAAGCGAATTCTAGTGATCCCATGTTAGGAGCTTCCTAGCCGGCTCGACATAGGAGTGAAGTAGGAGCTTGTAGAGTTGGGGAGGTACGTACGCCACCCCACGATTGGTATTAAGGAATACACCCGTCATCCACGCGACTAATACACACTAATTAACCGGTAAAAGATAGTTAGGGAGTAAGGAAATCTAAGTAAACACATTTCTCTACACATAAGTTTCTCACCACATTTTCATTTTTGTTATTTTATTTTATTTGCATTTGTAGTTATTTGGGTTAGTTGACTAGCAACTAATTCCGCCCACTCCTTCAAACCCGAGATTTTACTTGCTTTCATAAAAATATAAAAAACATAAAAAGAATCTTCCTCAACCCTTAGACCTAATTAGAGTAGTCTTTCACACCTAACGAACACTATTCCCTGTGGAGAACGATCAATCCCCCGTACTTACCACTACACTATACTACATTGGTCAGGTACACTGCCTGGTGGGGTTGTAAGCCTCTTGAGATCCCTCGAGAGGTAAAACCTGTTGTAAGGTTACAAAACCACGCATCAAAATACAAATCAAATCCAACTCTAGAATGAAATAAAATAATCAAGACATAAGTCATAAACTAATTCCAAAAGATAGGGAAACTAAGGTTGGGTTTGTCCTCTAAAAGCTCCTACTATCATCACTCAAACCCCAACATCCCACTTGAATACCTGCCGCAGAGGAAAGAAAATGCGGCTGAGCTTAAAAAGCCTAGTGAACAGATATAAACGAATAATGTACTGAATATAAATAAGTATATGAAATGAATTCAAAAAGAATCTGCCGAACAAGATGTCACAAGTCATGAGAATCAAACGAATAATAAAATAAGTGAAAGGTAATGAAGGCAACGAATCATAAGAAATTATCCACGAGCTCACCAAGCTTGCCACCTGCTTATCCACATAATCATATCACAACATAACAAATGGAGACATGACCTCCCAAAAGCGACGAAAACATTATATTTGCCGATAAAACACCAAATGAGGATCCTGGAGTACCGTTTCAACATAATTACACGAAAAGTAGTTTATAACTTAACGAGACGTCAAAAGTGTATTTTTCGTCGATAAACGTTATTTTCAAAACTAACAAGTGGTATCGTTAACATACGTATTTGCATGTGTTGCATTGTATCATTGCTTACATTGGATCACATCATTCATAATAGGTCGCGGTTAGAGACCGAGCTTTATTTCATCATATCTATCATTGTCATTGTTGCTATATCATATCAGGTGAGTTTTCATAGCCCCGCTTTTAATTGTTTACATAATTTCTAAATTCTCGGGGAGAATACATTGCACCATTTTTCATGCAGACCAAAGTATACAAACTCATTACATTGCTTAAGTTACATCATTTGCCCAGATTAAAGTCCCCTTTATTATCATGAACCGTTAATTGTGAGCAAGCGAGAGTGAGTGAATAGATCTATTAAGGGTAACTCCTCCGTTCGGGTTGGTAGCGCCAACTGGTCAAACGAACGCATTTCATTTCTGTCATATTAGAGTGACTGGAAAACACTCAGTTGGGGCATTTCATTTCAGTCTAGCTTCGGGGTCATGAGCTTAAGAGCTAATGTATCATTTTTATGTGGCATGGTTTTGTCATACACTTTATACTTGTGGTATCCGTACAACATTTCATTTACATAAACCTATGAACTCACCAACATTTTTGTTGACCATTTTTAGCAATGTATTTTCAGGTAATTAAGGTTTCGCATGTTGGCTTGCATAAGGACATACCATGGAGTCGCGGAGTCGACGCATCTCACTTTATATTTTATGCAATTATCCATCGTTTGAATTGTATGAACTTGATTTCTGAAAACTTGTTTCACCTTTTGGGACCTAGCTTTGTAACTCTGAATGTTTTTAAATAATCAAACGATGTATTTTCTAAACGACACTTTTGGTCGTTCAATATAACTGTAACTATGGTGCTATGATCAGTCGCGCCCCTGAATGCTTCATTCCGCTGCAAGTCATGAAATTTGGGGGTGTGACAGATTGGTACCAGAGCAAAGGTTATAGCGAACTAGGTTGTCCTTTATACCCTAGACTATAACTACACCATCATAGCATCTCATCATGGTAGCATAAGTGCATATTCATTATATCGCATGTAGCGATTGTGATTTCATACATATATCATTTCATCATAACTCACATTGTGTACATGGTTATTTACATTTATTTCACATCGATTGTAACAGAGATGTCTTCAGATTCGCACCCTATTGTTATCTCGTCGGACTCTGAGTCAGCAGAGATTTCCTCACTACCCTCCATCATACTAGAGTCGGTTACATCACCCTCACTACCCACTATCATTTTGTCATCTGTGGAGCCTACTCCACAGTCATCACCTGTGATGTCAGAGGCTGAGACAGAACCCTTTGAGGAGGGGGAAGTGGCACCTACCCCACCACTGTCACCTGTGATCCGTCGTGGTCCCAGAGTCGTCCCAGTGATCCAACCAGGAGAGTTTATACCATATGGTCGAGTTTACCGTACATATCCAGGTAGGCTGCGCATGAAGCGCACTGCTGCTAAGCGGGTTCATCGTCTCACTGTCAGGTCACCAGCTGCTTTTGTACCCTTACCACCACCATCATCACTTACTTCATCTCATCCACTCCGTCGCCGCTTGACAGCGAGGAGGAGTGTGGCATTCAGTACACCATCACCATTATCACCATTACCATCCCTATCATCATTGTCACCACCTTTACCATCCCTACCAGATTGTGCTCCAGGTGATGCACCATCAGCACCAGTTCATCCAAGGGATCCTACTCCTATGTCCGACCTACCGCTCAAGAAGCGGGCACGGCTTGATGTCCCATCACCAGCTACTTCAGATGCATCCTCTGATGCACCACCCAGCAGGTTCGAGGTTGGTGAGAGCTCGAGGGCTGCTGCTGACAGACTACTTACTGCCGCTACACTTGACTCGAGACTAGACCATCTACAGGGACAGATTGACAGGGCAGTAGGTTATGTGGAGGAGATACCAGTGAGCCGGATTGAGACTATAGAGGAGGAGGTCGAGGGACTAGTCTTAGGCAGAGTTGCTATAGATGCTTCATATCAGGGATTGGAGGCCCGTCAGCTAGAGAGTTCTGAGCATATTACCCGGTTGAGGCAGGAGATGCCTGGGTTATTTGATAGGACACAGATGTCTCAGGATGAGCACCACAGTTAGGCCAGTGAGTTAGCTTCAGTTCAGGCTAGGATGTCTGCATCAGAGAGTAGGGAGGCCGATCTTCAGCTTCGAGTTTAGAACTTAGAGGAGATTGCCTGTTGCTATGTCTAGAGATCTTCAGAGGATTTTCCGTAGGCTAGGTGGAGCACCAGGAGGAGGTGCCTAGTGTTAGACTTTTATCATGTAGCTTGTACATTATTATCCTAGTCCCGGGGTGTGGGACATAGTTTAGAACTTGTTGTCTTTTGCTTGTAGTACAAACAAATATATCAAGTGTGACTCTACTATGCAGGATTTTCGTTGTGCTATTTTATGATATCGGTCTGTGTGAACCAAAATTTTCATGTGTTATATTCATGTCGTTGTGATTATACTTATGATATTTCATGATTATTTCTCGTTGTGAATTCATTGTATTGATACATGTTGTGGTTGTATTTATACATGATGTGGTTATATATACATGTTGTGGTTGTATATATTGTGTATGATGATCGTTTCTGTTGTGAGTTCTCATTGTGTATTTTTGTGATTGTGAAGAATCATGCCACCCAAAAGAGCCACTACTGCTATGACACCAGCCGAAATCAAAAAGCTTGTTGCCGACAGTATAGAGGCAGCATTGGTTACAAAAAGAGCTGCCGTAGCTGCAGCTGCTGCTGAAGCCGCTTCGCGGGCAGAAACCGCGGAAGCCGCAGGAACAAATACTAATGGAACTAACAGACATAAATGTACGTACAAAGATTTCAAGAGTGGAGATCCACCAAAATTCAAAGGCACTGAGGGAGCCACTGCCATGATTCGTTGGTTCGAAAAGATTTAATCTATGTTTCTCTTATGCAACTGTCCAGAGGAGTACAAAGTGAAGTTTGCTACTAGTACGCTGGTTGAGAAGGCTATGTCGTGGTGGAATTCGTATGCAAAACCCATGGGTATGGAAAAACTCAAAAGCTTTCGTGGGATGAATTCAAGAAATTGCTGATAAAGAAGTTTTGCCCACGAACTGAAGTGAAGAAAATGGAAACAGAGTTTTATGAACTAGTTTCAGCAGGTAATGATATTGAGGCATATATTAGGAGGTTTCAGGAATTGGCAGCATTATGTCCGACAATGGTTCCGGACACTGAGAAGCTATTGGAGAATTTCATTGGAGGATTACCTCACAGCATCCGTGGTGATGTGATTTCTTTTGACCCGCAAACATTGGATGAGGCAATCAGAATGTCTCAGAAACTCATGGCTCAGATAGTAAAGAAAGAAACTACTTCGAACAGCTACAACAGCAACACCAACAGTAACCGTAACTACAACAGCCGTAACTCCAACAACAACTACCGAAACAACAACAATAACAAAAACCGAAACAATTCCAATAACAACAACAACAAAAGAAATCGGGACAACAACCAGAGTAGCAATGCTACTCAACCACCACCCAAGAGACAGGAAACTGCAAAGGCCTATGTTGCAGGTCCAACTGAGAAAAGAGGTTACAATGGTACTTTACCCAAGTGCAACAAATGTCAAACCCATCATAACCCTGGAAATTGTCCGAATCCATGTGGAAACTGTAAGAAAGTTGGTCATTCGACCAGGGATTGCAAAGCTCCGATTGTGGTTGATAATCAGAAACCCCCACAACCTGTTTTGGTTGTGGAGAAGTCGGACACTTCAAGAAGGAATGTCCAAAAGGAAAGAATCAGCTAGAGGAAGAGCTTATGTCCTTGGAGGTGAAGATGTCAGGGAGGACCCGAATGTCGTTACGGGTACGTTCCTCATTAATAATCGTTATGCATCCATACTATTTGATTCAGGAGCCGATAGAAGTTTTGTTTCTACTGCATTTGCACCATTACTCAACATTGAACCAACCACATTAGACACTCCTTATCACATTGAACTAGCTAATGGTTCTTTAGTTGGCACCGACACGATCATTCGTGGTTGCACTCTCAATTTTATTAATCACCCATTCAATACAGATCTCATGCCCGTAGAACTTGGAAGTTTCGACATTGTTATCGGTATGGATTGGTTATCTCAACACCATGCAAAAATCATTTGTGATAAAAAAGTTTGTTCATCTTCCTTACGACGGTGAAACATTGGTCATTCGTGGAGAACGAAGTGGAACCAGGCTCAGTATAATTTCAGGCATCAAAACCAAGAAGTACATAAAGAAGGGTTGTTATGCATTCTTGGCTCATATCACAGAAAAGAAGTCGAATGAGAAGCGACTTGAAGATGTACCAACTGTTAAAGATTTTCCAGAGGTCTTTCAAGAAGAGTTGCCTGGATTACCACCTACTCGCCAAGTGGAATTTCAGATTGATTTAGTGTCAAGAGCTGCACCAGTTGCGCGAGCACCTTATCGACTTGCACCTTCAGAAATGCAAGAGTTTTCGAACCAATTGCAAGAACTCTTGGACAAAGGTTTCATTAGACCAAGTTCCTCGCCTTGGGGAGCGCCGGTTTTGTTTGTGAAGAAGAAAGATGGATCTTTCAGATTGTGCATTGACTACCAAGAGTTAAACAAGTTAACGGTGAAGAATCATTATCCACTTCCCAGGATCAACGATTTGTTTGATCAGTTGCAAGGTTCTAGTTTCTACTCCAAGATCGACTTGAGATCAGGTTACCATCAGCTTAGAGTTCGGGAGGAGGACATCCCGAAGACAACATTTAGAACTCAGTATGGTCATTATGAGTTTCAGGTAATGCCGTTTGGACTGACCAACGCACCAGCTATGTTCATGGACCTCATGAACAGGGTGTGCAAGCCATATTTGGATAAGTTCGTGATCGTATTCATTGACGATATCTTGATCTATTCGAAGATGAAGAAGAGCACCGAGAACACCTCCGAACGATTTTAGAACTGCTCAGGCAAGAGAAACTGTACGCCAAATTCTCAAAGTGTGATTTTTGGATCCGCAGAGTACAATTTCTTGGTCACGTCATTGATAGTCAGGGACTACAGGTTGATCCAGCAAAGATTGAGGCAGTTAAAGATTGGCAACACCAAAGACTCCCACAGAAATTCGTCAATTCTTAGGACTTGCCGGATATTACAGAAGGTTCATTGAAGGGTTTTCCAAGATAGCTAAGCCGCTGACCAAGTTGACACAAAAGAACCAGAAGTACGATTGGGGAGAAAAACAAGAGACCGTTTTCAGTTATTGAAGCAGAAGCTTTGCAGCGCACCGATTTTAGCACTACCAGAAGGGATTGAAAACTTCGTGGTATATTATGATGCTTCACATAAAGGACTTGGAGTAGTATTAATGCAGAACGAGAAAGTGATAGCTTATGCATCTCGACAGCTTAAGAAGCATGAGAAAAATTACACTACTCACGACTTAGAGTTGGGTGCCGTGGTTTTTGCACTCAAGATTTGGAGGCACTATCTTTATGGAACTAAGTGTGTAGTATTCACAGACCATAAGAGCTTACAGTATATACTTGATCAGAAGGAACTCAATATGAGGCAATGTCGTTGGTTGGAACTGCTTAGTGATTACGACTGTGAGATTCGATATCACCCAGGAAAAGCCAATGTTGTGGCAGATGCACTCAGTCGGAAGGAACGACTCAAGCCTTTGAGAGTTAGATCGTTGGGTATGACAATCATTTCACCACTGCCATCAAAAATCCTCGAGGCTCAGGTAGAAGCACTCAAGGAAGAAAACCTACCAAGTGAAACACTTAAGGGGATGCAAGATAATGCAAACGGTTTAGTAAAGAGATCAGACGGAGTACTATATTTCAAGGATAGAAGTTGGATACCTCTCTATGGTGGAATACGAGAGTTGATCATGCACGAGTCACACAAGTCGAAGTACTCTATTCACCCAGGTTCTGATAAGATGTATCAGGATCTCAAGAGACTTTATTGGTGGCCCAATATGAAGGCAGAGATAGCTACGTATGTTAGCAAATGTCTTACTTGTGCTAAAGTAAAAGCCGAGTACCAGAAACCATCAGGATTACTTCAGCAACCAGAGATTCCCCAGTGGAAGTGGGAACGCATTACAATGGATTTCGTCACTAAACTTCCCAAGACAACAGGCGGTTACGATGCTATTTGGGTAATCGTTGATTGTCTCACCAAATCAGCCCATTTCATTCCAATCAAAGAGACTTATTCTATGGATCAGCTCACTAGACTTTACGTCAAGGAAATAGTTTCAAGGCACGGAGCACCAATTTCCATCATTTCTGACAGAGACAGTCGCTTTACTTCAAACTTTTGGCTATCATTGCAAGATTCATTTGGAACTAAATTAGACATGAACACTGCTTATCGTCCTCAGATCGATGGTCAGAGCGAGAGAAAGATTCAGACATTGGAAGACATGCTCAGGGCATGTGTGATTGACTTTGGAAATGGTTGGGCTAACCATTTGCCATTGATCGAGTTCTCTTACAATAACAGTTATCATTCGAGCATAAAAGCCGCACCATTTGAGGCACTCTATGGTCGTAAGTGCCGGTCCCTAGTTTGTTGGGCCGAAGTTGGTGATGTACAACTAACTGGTCCAAATTTGGTTAGAGAAACAACAGAAAAGATAGTTCAGATTCGAGAAAGACTCCAAACAGCTAGAAGCTGACAGAAAAGTTACGCCGATGTTCGACGCAAACCATTATAATTTCAGGTTGGAGACAAAGTCATGTTAAAAGTCTCGCCTTGGAAGGGCGTGATACGATTCTGGAAACGCGGGAAGTTGAACCGAGATACATAGGGCCATTTAAGATTCTGGAAAGGATTGGTCCGGTAGCATACAGGCTTGAGCTTCCGTCAGAGCTCAGTAGTGTACATACCACGTTTCATGTCTCAAACCTCAAGAAATGTCTTTCAGACGAAACGCTCGTAATCCCATTGGAAGAAGTTCAGCTCGATGATAAGCTTAACTTTGTGGAAGAACCAGCAAGAAATTATGGACCGTGAGGTCAAGCAGTTGAAGCAAAGTCTAATTCTGATCGTCAAAGTTCGCTAGAATTCTCGTAGAGGTCCTGAGTTTACTTGGGAACGGGAAGACCAAATGCGACTCAAATACCCACATCTTTTCACCGAGACCACTCAGAGACCAACACCAGCTGAATTCAGGGACTGAATTCCTTTTAGGGTGGTCGACTGTCACAAATCACAATTTCAGGTCATTTTCCAAACCCCGACGATTTACTATTCATGAGTTACTATTCATCATTTACTATTCACCAATCACTATTCATCATTTCACTATTCATCGTTTTTGAAGTCAGTTTGAGACTGATATGTGTCTAAATACACATATATTTTACATTGTTTAAACCCACAAAAATGACCAAAAGCACACAAATAACCATATAAATGTTACAAATATTATGAAAATGTGTTTTTATGTGATTCAGGTACAAAAGATTGAAAAACAAGTGAAAAACACACAAAGTTTACACAATTGTCATTTTCAGTCTCTGAAGTTTCATAATTTGGCAAAACTAGTCCCTGAATGCTCAAAATGAATAAAAAGTCAACTTTAGTCCTTGGGAAGTCAAACATGTTCACTAATGATCCCTGGATGAAAGTTTACACAAAATGGCAAATTTTACCCCTCAAGTTACAAAATTGGCAAAATTAGTCCCTGTGTGTTCAAAAATGGTAATTTAACAAATTACACCTTTGTACTATTCATGAAATACAAATTGGAACAATTTGATAACTTTTGGGAAATTTACAGTTTCAACCCCTAAAAATCCAAAAATGATTAAAATTTTTAAAATAGAAAATTATCAACTTTGGTCCTTGTGTTATTAATTTGAGGCGGGTTTAGTCCTTTGAAGTGAGTTTGGAAAGATGGCAGTCAAGGCCCCTCAAGAATTCAGCTTTGACACTTTTGATCCTTGGGCTTGTTTGTTCACTTAAACCAACCGGACCCTTATTATTATTACAAACCCAAAAACAAAACATAACCCAAAATCCAAACCCACTATCCTTTTCTTTGGCCCAACAACAAACCAGCCCACACCCTTAGTTAATATCTCAGGGTCAAACATTTGTTTGACCCGTCTCCTTCCCTTAAACCGCTAAAACCACCTCACCTCTGCAACCTTATCCCCCCACCTCACCATCCACAGCTGTATCACCACCTCATTCCCCCTCCTCAAACACGTTACCTAACAAAGCCAAGTGCATTTAATGCATTCTTCCACCTCACAGGTTAAAATCCCACTTGATGACTTTTCCCGCCAAAATGGGATTGAACGAACAAGATTGAATGGAGACCATTTTAATGGTGGGATTAGCTCGGATTGACTCAGAGAAGTTTTTTGGATTGCTATAAAAGGAAGAGAAGACCAAAGGAATAAATTGTCAGTAGTTTTAAGACCAAAGTAGTGTAGAAAATTAGATAAATGTTATTTCAGTTTAAATTAAGGTTTTCAATTGTAATGTAAGTTTGTTTCAAGTAATATTTTACTTCTGTATTGTAATTATTCCAAGGGTTAATGAATTTCAAATTTCCATGTTCTTTGTTAATTCGAATTAAGATGTTCAGTAGTTAGAATCAATCACAAAACAACACACACCCTTGCAATAAGCTTATGAAAGCTTATCATAGCTTTTTATAAGCTTGTATTAGTTTACATAGTTCTGTATCAAGAAAATCAAGAAAAAATCAAATAAAGTCAAAGAAGTTGAAATAAGCTGTTCTGGGTTGATAAGTTGGGGTGATTAAGTTGGAATGGGGTATTAAGCTTGGTTGTGACAAGCCAAGTTGGTTCCTAATCAGTTTTCTCTGTTCCATTACTTCACAGTTGTAAGCTTAATTTTTTTTCTATATTTTGCTTTATTTTTCATCTTACTGTTATAGTGCTTATTCAATATTTATTGTGCTTTTTCTTTGTTCTTCTGTTCTATTTAAGGTAATATTAGAATAGTTTCATATTCAGTATCAGTTAAATTTCATTTTCCTTTAAATAAATCCATATCAGTCAAACAGTCAAGATAAGCTTATAGCTTATTTTGTGCTTTTTCTTATCTAAGTTTGCTTATTCCATATTCAGTAAGTTAGTTTATCATACTAGAGTCAGGATATTAGGTCAATTAGGTCATTTCTATTAAATAACTTAAAATCAGTCATTAGAAGGGGTGTTTGGAATTGTGCAGTCAACTGGTCTAAATTAGTGTTACTGTACATTTGCCTTATTCCCAACTTTGAACCAGCTTATAGTAGCCATAAAAAGCTGTTTTGAAGTCCTCATTAGTAGCATATATAGATAATCAAGTTTCTTGGTGTCTGTGTGAATTTTAGGCTGTCAAAAAGTCCAAATAAGCCAAAATCAGCCATAAGCTGATTTGGTCCTTAGTTGTGGCTTTCCTGAGTCCCATTGAGGCCATTTAGAGTAGCTATACAAGTTGGATAATTGGCCTTTGGTATTGTGCAATTCTGCACAAGTCTGTGCACAGCAGACTCAGTTGCTGTTGCTGCTGATCTTGTGCCTAATTGAACACCAATTGGGATGTTATTGATAGGGCTTTTATGTTTTTTAGATAGCCCATAGTATAAGCTAAGTTTTGCCCCCATAATATTTCACTTAGCAGCTTATTTAAGTGCTGATTATCTGTCTGCAAGTTTGCTACTTTTCTCCATTTTCTGTTTCAATTTCACAGCTGACCATAGTGCTTAACTTGCTTATTTCTTGTGCTTATTGTGTATTTTAAGTTGTTTCATGCTTCTTATAGTTGTTTAAGCTAGTCCTGATCATTTGGTCAATTTTCCTGCTTATTAGCTTATTTTGGGCTTATTAGTTAAACTGCTTATTAGCCCAAAACTGCTTTTTAGGCTTAGCCAGCTTCCATTTTTATTTTTCTATCTTTTTAATAATATTTTAGATTTACTCAGAATTTTTCATAATTTTCTGAATAGTTTTAATATTTTTAATCTTTTTAATTAGTTTATAATAGTAATTAAATCATAATAAATAAAATAATAATCAAAAAAATATAATTCCAATTTTCATAATTTTTTTTTTAATTTTAATCTAAGAAAAATATAATTATATTTTTAGACCTTAAGAAAAAC
>CP139503.1:56958444-56971232 GCA_021014915.2 Artemisia tridentata subsp. tridentata
TTCATCGATAATAACTCGCTTCATCCATTTTCATCCATCTTTCTTTTGCTCAATGTATCTCATAAAACGACTAGCCCATGGAACATAAATTCCCTTTTCAAGCATAGGAGGACGATTATCAGAACCGGCATCAATGATGGCTTGTTGTCCACTTGTGATTTGTTGAATTTGATTGATTTGAGACATTTTGTTTTTGTGTGAATTAAATGATTTTGTGGATCTTGTAAATGATGAAGATGTGTGTTTGTTTGTTTCAAGAATGATACAATGGTTTTCTGTGAAAAGTTCAAGTCTTAGCAACTAAATAGTATAAGGGCAAAATAGTAATTTTGGTTGAAGCGAGGTAGTAACAGCGAGGTAGTAGCAACGAAGTAATAATAGCGAGGTAGTATCAGCGAGGTAGAAGCAGCGAGGTAACTTAATTCCAACTGAGCTGAATTAGGGTTTTGACTTTTTTATTTTTTCTACTGAGCTGATTTAGTCCTACTGAGCTAATTTTCCTACTGAGCTGGTTTGAATAGTCTCTCTACTTCGTTGTCGATGGGTAAACCAAAATAACAAAGAATTCAATTTAAAGCCAAATTTGGACTTTGATGATTTTTAGAATTATAACTTTTTGAAAATTAACCGTGAAATAAACAAGTTTTAATCTTAAACGTAACGCAGCGAGGTAGTACAATAAAGAAAATGCACCAAATTTTGGACTTTGATGATTTTTAGTTTTGAAGATACATAAGTAGTTTAAATCAAGTCACAAGTGATCAATAATGATTAAATGTAACAAGAAAAAAACCACCAAATCATTTTGACACAATATCATACTTCGCTGGTTTGAACGAGTGCAAAAAACTTGAGTTTTTTAAAACAAAACACATCTAAATCATCATCATGGTGCTCTGATGCCAATTGTAGGTTTCCCTTCAATCATTATCATCACACAATGCTAATAAGTTAGAAGTTTAATTATGATATGAGACAAAGCGAGGTAGAAAGAAAGGTTATTAGACAAATGATTATTTCTTAGTGAAAAGTGAAACTACACAACCTATCCAACCCCACCCCTCACCATAGAGTGAGTGTGTATTTATAATAGTTGGCCCACAAGGCAGGAAGACGGAAGCGAGGTAGAGTTGGGCTTATATTGGGCCCAATTC
Organism: Artemisia tridentata subsp. tridentata; assembly: GCA_021014915.2. NCBI lineage: Eukaryota > Viridiplantae > Streptophyta > Magnoliopsida > Asterales > Asteraceae > Artemisia > Artemisia tridentata. Next base: position 56,959,599 of record CP139503.1, read on the forward strand.
TATTACATAGTTTGGTTACCACGCTGCCTACCTCGTTCCATTATTACAAATATAAGAAACTAAAAACTAATTATTGTTTAAACATATTACACAAAGACCTAGGATAATTAACACTTCTAGAACGATTCCTAACATTGGTCACCAACCATGTTTAACCAAGAAACTAGTGGTTTTGAGGAAAAAATCTTGTTGATTTTTGAGTGAGAAATGAGTGAAAATAGGTGAAAATTTTCAATAAATTTGTGGCTATTTTGTATCATGTCCCCACGGTTGGCGCATACTGTTTACGTATGCTATGTAAATCGGTTTAGAGATGGGATGGGAATAGTTTGGTTGTTTGGTTTCCCGTGTTGAACGATAAGGACCCGATGAGATTGATATAGATCAAGAAGCTCTGGTAACAATTAAATAAGAACCATGTTGCACTGCTGTAAGGCAGTATTTGCCCAAGTGTGTGAAAAACTTATGTGATTCTGTGTGTTGCTCTCTTTTTATAGAGAGGCTTTGTAGAGTTTAGAGATAAACCCTTTGAGGATGATCAACAGGTGCTAGAGAGCCAGGTGTCGATCATCTAGGAGCAGACAAGGAGGACATATGACATTCGTTGTTGGGATTCAAAGACCAGTTACTGCTATTGATGATTACTGCTGCCAATATGATTAATACTGCTTAGAGACTCAAATGAAAAACTTCCAAGTATGTTTCTACTGCTGGTATAAATGTTAAGACTGCTGGTGTATTTTACTACTGCTGGTAATGCTGAAGAACTTCAAGGAAAATACACTAGGTAGTTAATGTTGCTAGAAGAAAAGTTAGTGCTGCTAGTACTAACTTACTACTGCTGAAGAATTAATGTTGCCAGAGTTAAAGATTAGTGATGCTGGTTATTTATTAGTGTTGCTAAAGAGATTAAGTCAGTTTATGTGTAAGATAAGTATGGTAATACCGTGTAACACGTTTAGATCAATATAGAAAAGATTTATCTTGTATAGAAAGTTATTGTAAGCCGACTAGGACTCTTTAGTCTATAAAAAGAGGTCCTGGGGCATTGAGATAGATACGTTTTTATACAGCTTCAAGGTTTTAAACCCTAATACTAGGAGAGTATTCGTATTATTCATCAATAATATTGAAGCGTTTTGTTTGTTAAATCATTTTGGTCATTACTGTTACATTTACACAAAGTTCTTCTTAATATCAAGTACTAAATTCCGCATAGTATTTGATAAACTCAAACACAGTCTCTATTCTAGTTGTTTTGGATTTATCTAAGATAACTAAACCTTATACAAGCTTAAGGAATTCAATCAAGTACATAACTGGGATCAACAAGTGGTATCAGAACTTGTGGTTCTAGAAGCTGTGATCAACTAAAAGAAGAATCTGTTTAAACACACAAGATTTTGCTGACAAAGATGGATCAAGACTCTGCACATATGGTTACTGCATCAAAGGTTTCAATGCTCAAGGCTAATGAGTATGAGATCTGGAGTATGCGAATTGAGCAGTACATTCAGATGATTGATTTCCAACTCTGGGATATCATTGAGAATGGAAACGAAAAACCAAAAACAACAAAATCTGTAGAAGGTGTTACTACAATTGTGCCTCTTACAACTGCTGAGGAAAAAGCTCAAAGAAGACTTGAAGTTAAGGCAAGAAGTATGTTGATGATGGCCATTCCTAATGACCATCAGTTGAAGTTCCACTCCATTAAAGATGCCAAGTCTCTAATGGAAGCTATTGAAAAGTGGTTTGGAGGTAATGCTGCTAAAAAAAAGACAAAGAATAATCTTTTGAAACAGCAGTATGAAAACTTCTCTGCTCAAGGTTCTGAGATGCTGGATCAAACCTTTGATCAACTTCAAAAGCTTATAAGTCAACTATAGATCTTGGGAGAGCAGATCTCTTTGGAAGATATGAATCAAAAGTTTTTGAGAAGCTTGTCCTCTGAATGGAACACACATGTTGTGTGGAGAAACAAACTTGATCTTGACACAATGAGCCTGGATGATCTTTACAACAACCTCAAAGTTTATGAACCAGAGGTCAAAGGATCATCTAGCTCTAGTACAAATACACAAAACATGGCTTTAGTGTCCTCCTTAAACAACACTAGCAGTACCAATGAAGCAGTTACTACTGCTCATGGAGTTACTACTGCTAGCACTCAAGTTACTGCTGCTATTTCAATAAGTGTTGACAACTTAAGTGATGCTGTGGTTTATGCTTTCTTGGCTAGTCAACCCAACAGTCCTCAAATGAAGAATGAGGACTTGGAACAAATTCATACAGATGATGTGGAAGAAATAGATTTAAGATGGCAGATGGCTATGTTGAAAATGAGAGCTAGGAGATTGTAACACCCCCAAAATTGGGTCCAGCGGAAGCATACATGTCGCTGGGGTGCTACTAAATAGGTACCATAACACAGAGTAAAGAGAACAGATTTACCGTATCCGTTTAAAAGAAATTTTTATACTCAAAAGTACTTTGTTTTACATCGTTCAATGAAATGCGAAAATATAGGCCCTTAAAAGAAATAAATTGGTCCCCAAATGAATATCAGAGTATCTTGATCCTATAACCATGCCATGCCACGCCAGAAGATGCCATAGGTAAGCTAACACTTTAAGAACCTGAAAATACATGCTAAAATGTGTCAACACGAGGTTGGTGAGTTCATAGGTTTAGTTTAACTGTAAAGCATTTGAATGAAGATTTCTCAGCACAGGCATTGTAAATCCACTCAGTCCCAAGCCCCACCCATACAAGACTTGCAACCTGTGTGTTTACAACCCACTGCCAAATAAACAAAAAGTATCATGTGGACCACAAGAAATCAAAGACCAATATATTCTAAATATATAATGGGTTGTTGTCGTATTATGTTCATGACGCTGAAGCCTTAAAATATCTAGTTGAGTATACGTTTGACATACCACTCAAGTGGGGAAACCACCCGGACACTTAAAGTTTCTGGTAGGCATCCGTTTGACATACCAGTCAAGTAGGGAAACCACCCGGACACCCAAGGTTTCTGGTACCAGTCAAGTGGGGAAACCACCCGGACACCCAAGGTTTCTGGTAGATGTCCACCTAGGACATCCAAGGTTTTCTCAAATGATTATACATCCGTTTGACATGCCAGTCAAGTGGGGAAACCACCCGGATGGGGAGTTCAATCCTAATAGATCTATTCATAACATTTGCGCTTAACGGGTCATAACATAGGCAATTAATAGTTTAGTGCACTGGTGTCCATAAGAAAACAATCAGGTGTGTAACAAGTAACACAGAATACTTTCAAGTAATCAATCAAGTATTTCAGCCAATCAATAATGTTTGAAAGACAAATCACGTTTCAAGTAAAACAAGTATGGAGTGTAAGTAAAAACAAGTATGTATTCTCCCCCAAAACAGCTATAAAACAAGTAAAAGTAGGGGCTATGAAACTCACCTGAAACAAGCGATATGATAACAAAGAAAAGCGCACGAAAAAAAATCAAGATACGGATGCTCTAACCGCAACCTAAATGATTCATATGATCTAATGTAAGTCATGAAATAATGCTACACATGCAAATACGTATGTTATTGATACCACTCGTGAAATTTGAAAATAATGTTTATCGTCGAAAAATATATTTTTGACGTCTTGTTAAGTCATAAAACATTTTACGTGTAAATACGTTGTAACGATATCCCACGATCATCGTTTGATGATTTATAGCAAAATAATAGAGTTTTTCGTCGAAATTTAATATTTTTCAACAACTATTAGAAAATGACTAAGTAGCCTCGCAAAGCTAGTCGTAAGTTGGTGAATATTGAGTGTTAGGAAACGATCTCCGTATTTTTAGAAAGCTTGTAACAATATCTTAAATTCGTATCATCGAAATTTTGTCCATACGAGTCCCGATCATAAAGAAAAATAATGGTCAAGTTAGATAGTCGGTTAAATTTGCTGTTTTTGTGTAGTTTTTGGGTATATTTGAAAGGTCGTATCTTACTCGTTACAAGTTTGGTTGACGAACGGCTGGTCAATTTGGAAAATCGGCCGGGAGTACTTGATTATACTTCAAAGGGTTAAGGCCTCAAACTGATTCGATCAATGAGAAAAACGGCTCTCAACATGGTTACTCACAAAAAAAGTTTTACACTTAGAAACATTTTTAGTAAAAGCTGATAAAAATGTGTTGTGAACGTCGGGTTTCAAACGCTTGTATCTTGGTCGTTATAAGCTCGTTTTCTACGTTCTTTATGTCCTTGGCTTCGTATTACAGTGAACTAATATATTTTTTATATGTCGGCTTGTCTAGATCGCGTTCAACACCTCGTTTTACCCATTGAAAATCGTGTAACAGCACGCTAGTTTTTAGAAAATAGTTTTTAGTCGTCAAACTTAGAATTAACGTATCTTTCTCGTCGTAAGCTCGTTTTTACTCATTCCAGTGGCCACGGCTTCATTTTTGAGTGTATTTTCTAAATATGTAAACCAAAATAACCCATGGTCTACTGAGATTTCCAGATTTTGCAAAAACGGACAGAACCTCATCTATATCTTGTAAAAATCATTTTTACTAGTTCAATACTAGTACATGTCCCTTCCAATCAACACCAAAGCTATTCTAAACCTACCATACACCTTCTCAGGGTGTCATGGGTTCCTAATCTTTACCAAAAATGATGGAACTCACAAGATCTCTAATAAAAGTCTTTAAATTAGTTTTAGTGACAAAAATATGTGTTAAGATGTATATAACATAACTATATTTGCATGCTTTGCTACTAGGACATAAAAATAAATGAAGTAGAAGTATAAATAAGTAGGAAAAATACTTAGAACACTTACTTGAGATTGATGAGTTTTTGTAGCAAAATACTTAATTAGCCTAGAGGTTTATATTTCAAAACCTTAAAATATAGGACTAATGGAACTTGTAAGATACTTGAGCTTGAGATTTTGATGAGTTTTCTTCTTCTTCTTACAATGGCCGAACCACAAGGACCTTGGGAGAGATGAGAGAATTTCTTGGCTAGTTATTTGGTTACTTGTATGTATTACGTGTAGTGTAGGTAAATAAGTAGAAAGATCTTTGATATTTTTAGACAACTAGTACAAACATTAATTGGAGTTAGTAGAAGAATTTCCAAGAGGTAAAAGGGGTGGTATGGGGGGCGAAGAAAATGGGGATGGGTGAAGGAGTGTAAGAAGTAATCTTGGACTTTGATGTGTTCTAGCTAAGATTTGGCTAGGATATTGTATTATCGGGTATTGAGTTAGCTAGAAATAAATTTTAACGGGACAAAATAAAGTATGACGAAGTTGTAAAAATTATAAAATCACATTTCTTGCAAGTATCAGGAGTTCAAATAATTATCGCGTTGAAATTTCGTGAACCGTCGTAGTTATAAGCATTTAACAGTATATATAGTAAATGATTTCAAAACACCGGGAAAACTAATAATATAATTTTTATATCATTATAATGAGTGTGAAAATATATTAGGATCATAGTCGGAAGTGTCGGGTATATTGTTCGTAGTAAATGATCGAGTGATAGCGTTTGTTTAATAAATAAATATACGTTGATAGAAATTATGCAAACCCGTGAATGATCTAACATGCAGATGATGTTACTGATGATATGTAGACTACTCTAGTCTATATGATGTGTCCTTAGTGATGATCCATGAATAAGCAACTAAACCCTAAAGGTTACGCGAATTTTGAATACCCGTAAACCTAGTTTACGAAATGATGAATGATAACTATAAATAGTGATTTCCCTCCTGGTATGAATAGTATTTCATGAATAGTAAAATTTTTGATAACGTTTCAAAGTCGCAAACTGACTTCAAGAATGATGAATAGTGAAATGATGAATAGTAAATTTCAAAGTTTGGAAAATAAATGTTGACGTGGAAAATTACGGGTTGCTATAGAGATTCTTGAAGAAAATTGGAAGAAAGCTGATAGTCAATGGGAATGATAACATTGGCTTTGACAAGTTCAAGGTGGAATGCTACAATTGTCACAGGAAGGGTCATTTTGCTAGAGAATGCAGGATACCAAGGAGCCAAGATCACAAGAGTGGAGAAAGTTCAAGGAGAACTGTGCCTGTGAAAACATGTAATTCCACAGCTTTGGTATCTTGTAATGGTTTGGGTGGCTATGATCGGAGTGACCAGTCTGCAGAAGGACCCAACTATGCATTGATGGCTTATTCATCTTCAAGCTCAAGTTCTGACTCTAAGCTATCTAATAATTCTGGTTGTTCTTATAAATCTTGTTTAGATAATGTTGAGTCACTTAAAGTTCAAAATAATAAACTGATAGAGAAGATTTAAGAAAGTCTGAGTTAATGTGTTTAGGTTATAGATTAGGACAAGAGTCTATGGAGAAAAGACTTGAATTCTTTAAAACAAATGAGTCTGATTTTGTTGAAAAGATTAGTGTTTTAAGGAGTGAAATTTTTGTAAGAGATGAACTTATTGAAGAGCTTAGAAGAAGAATTGAAGTGGCTAAAAAAGAAAAAGATGTAGTTCAGAATGAAAAAGAATGTATTCAGCTTACAATTAATAAGTAGGAACATGCATCTGAAAATGTGAACAAGATTATAGATTGTCAGATTTTTGACAAATGTAGTAAAGGTAGTGGTCTAGGCTATAATAATGTTCCCCCTCCCATTACAAGAAAGTTTTTGCCTCCAACAAAGGATTTGTCTTTTACTGGTCTAGAAGAATTTAAGGAACCTGTAGTTAAGATGACTAAGGTAGCAGAGTCTAAGACAGATAGGAGATATGATGCCCTAATTATTGAAGATTGGGAGTCAGATGATGAGAATGAGGAAATACCTCAAGCTAAGGTTCAAAGAAAAGTAGTTAAACCTAGTGTTGAAAAGATAAATTTTGTTAAACCTAATTCACAAGATCAAAATGCAAGGAAAACTGCAGACCAAGTTGAGCAACCTAGGATAAGAACACACAGTCCTAGAGGAAATAAGAGAAATTAGAATAATTTAATGTCACACAGGCAAGGAAGTAATTATCAGATGTTTAATAAAGCTTGCTATGTGTGTGGTAGTTTTAACACTTGCAGGTTAATTGTCAGCACCATCAAAATAAATTTCAAAATTCAAAGATGGTTAATCCCGGTAAACCTGTTTAGAACTATTCTCAGAGGGTGAATCATACCAATTTTGCTAAAAATTCTCACCCCAATGCTAAAAGGAATATGGTTCCAAGGGCAGTTCTAATGAGATCTGGTATAGTATCACTTAATATTGCTAGGCAAAAATTTTCAAAATCAGCAGTATCTGTTAATACTGCTAGACAAGTTAACACTGCTCACACCAAAACAACAGTGAATTGTGCAAGGTCAATGTCTTATTTTTCAAAAATAGCACATTCACATGTTCAGAGGCCCATTCAAAAGAAAACAACACTTAATACTTGTAGAGCCGTAAATGTACAAGATTTATGTAATTCGGGTGGTCTTGGTTGGTGGAAGAGGATGAATATCGGTGGGAGAACCTGGAAGTTTATCTTTATTAAAAGAAATGAATGAATAATACACAGAATTCCCACACCCCTCATGGAGAGTCATGAGGGGTATTTATAGGCCCTATTACATCACTAGTTTGCCATTTAAACATAAGTAGTCCCTGCGTGTACCACTTATTACAAATCTAGTCCAATTCACTTAAGTGACGATATCTTTATAAAAAATCGAGTCTAACAATCTCCCTCCAAGATGTCGTCACAAGTGAATAGTTACAATGAGACCTATAAAAAGTAAATTACAATAATAAACTTTTGTCGAAAAGCAGAGTCTCTGTAGTCTAGATCCTGTGGCAGACTTGAAGTTCTTTATTCCGAAGATCGTGGCATCGATCTTTGGTGCTGACGGCACTCATCCTTGTAGCTCTGAACTTCAACTGTAATGTTATAGTTAGGTTATTACTCCCGCCTAACTAGTGAGCCATTTATTCTTCTCTGCTCCCTCCTGAATCGACAACTCTCTTTAGTCTTCAAACACGCAGCGGAGACTATAGATACTAAAGGAAGCACAATGGTTGTCGTTCGGGAGCATCAACATATCTCACAAAGTGTTGCATCCAAGTTGGTAATAAGTCGTACTTCTCCCTCCTGATGGTTGCGAGTCATCGAAATTATCATACATTAGTGTACACGCCTTTGATTACCTTTTACTTGATGCACTATTAAAGCCATAACAGCTCGTCGAAGCATAATTTTGTGAGAATATGTTGAAAAAATACTCTCAATACTTCTCTCAAACCAACCTTAAAATTCACCGGCTGCTAGTAAATGACCACATGTGGAGACAACCCGATATGACCAACTTGAAAAAGAAGTAAACACCCCTTAGATACGTGACTTAATCTTGTACGATAGTGTGACTAAGAACCTATACTGAGCACTACAACGTAACTCCTTAAAGCATAGGCCGTTTCATATACCCATCCAACCTTCCTTAACTGTATATGAACCTCTCTCGAATTATCCACATCTTTGTGTGACACTGAGTACTACAACGTATCTCCTTTAAGTGATAGTTAACTAGGTCTTCGTCCATCCACCCCTTGACCTATGAAAACTAGATAAACAGAGACTTAATCACTACACCAATGAGTGCCCAAACAAGTATCTTTGAAAGTCATGCATCCATCCAACATCTAGACTTTGGGATTCAAAGACCAGTTACTGCTGTTGATGATTACTGCTACCAATATGATTAAGAATGCTTAGGTACTCAAATGAAAATCTTCCAAGTATGTTTCTACTGCTGGTATAAATGTTAAGACTGCTGGTGTATTTTACTACTGCTGGTAATGCTGAAGAACTTCAAGGAAAATACACTAAGTAGTTAATGCTGCTAGAAGAAAAGTTAGTGCTGCTAGTACTAACTTACTACAGCTGAAGAATTAATGCTGCCAGAGTTAAAGATTAGTGCTGCTGGTTATTTATTAGTGCTGCTAAAGAGATTAAGTCGGTTTATGTGTAAGATAAGTATAGTAATACTGTGTAACATGTTTAGATAAATATAGAAAAGATTTATCTTGTATAGAAAGTTATTGTAAGCCGACTAGGACTCCTTAGTCTATAAAAGGAGGTCTTAGGGCATTGAGATAGATACGTTTTTATATAGCTTCAAGGTTGTAAACCCTAATACTAGGAGAGTATTCGTATTATTCATCAATAATATTGAAGCGTTTTGTTTGTTAAATCATTGTGTTCATTACTGTTACATTCACACAAAGTTCTTCTTAATATCAAGTACTAGATTCCGCATAGTATTTGATAAACTCAAACATAATTTCTATTCTAGTTTTTTTGAATTTATATAAGATAACTAAACCTTATACAAGCTTAAGGAATTCGATCAAGTGCATAACTGGGATCAAAATTCGTCCTTTAGCTCATACATAGTGATGCTTTGTCATGGGTCTCACTGTGGTGATGGGCTTAATTAGAGCGTGTAATTAATGGACTTGGGCCACTAATATTGATACACTATCCCTATCCAAGAAACCACCAAGATTTTAAAGAAAAAACATATATCTAACTTCCAATGAAAGAATATTTGACAAAGATTTAAATATGACCAAGTTATAACTCCCTAAAGTTGACCTATCAAAATAGTTCCAAAAGACAGTTTTGACACCTTGTTTTCTATTCATAGTTTGGACGACCAAATCTCCATATTTTTCCACCAAACCACTTGGATTTGAAAGAAAACTCACAAAGCTATGTTTAGGTCCAAAGAACAGGCCTAGATGATGAGCTTTGAGTGAGTTATGGCTTCTTAAAGTCAATCAAAATTTTCTGACAGCAAGCTGTCCTATTATCTAGCTCATTTTCATGCACTTTTCTCCAAACTAAATACCAAAAACAACCAAACCAAGTTCATAAATCATGTTAGTGCAAATATTACGATATTTAATGTATACAGTCTCGTTTGTTTTGTTGATAACAAACATGTAACTTGTAATACATAACGTAAAATGTACAAGTTACTCGTAATCATATTTTGTCTCAACATACATTCAACACCTCTCGACGTCTTGAGTCCTCGTATGCTACAACATAGGTTCCTGTATGTTTGTTATGTTGCATTATGATCAAACCCCTAACAAACCATTACGAATGTTTAAAAAAATACTTGTTAGAGTCATTAAGTATTTTAAATGTTAATCATTCTCTTTCGAACCTCATTTTACATTTTGCATCTACAAGTATTTTTATACAAATGCATTGCTCTTATTTTAACACTAAAGTTTAAGTCCAAATATATATTTTATTTGAACAAGTAAACAAACTTCATTTTTCTTTTAGCAATAAAGTTTACTTGTACATTAGCAAAAGCACATTTTATTTTTGCAAGTATACAACTAGACATTTATACATTTTACAAAGTTACTTGCACATCTATTTTTAAGCATATACATAAAATTACACAAGATAAAAACTAGCTACAAAATCATTCTTACATCATGCATGACATCATTCATTTAGTTAAATTTCATGTATTGTCACTTTATTATCTTTCCATATCTAGGCCATATCTTGGAAGATCACACAAGATTTTTGGGAGATTTGATATCCAAAATTCGGATTTGATTAAATAATGGGCCGGATCCCACAGATCCCTTTGGTTTACACTACGCGGATCCCTTTTAAAGGGATCCTTGGGGTCAGTGGGTAATTTGGGTTTTTTCCTATAAATACAAGCCATTTGCACAACCATTTTTACACACAAAACCACTCCATTTTCAATGGTTTTTAGCATACATTAGCATCCATTAGAGTTACCATTAACACCAATCATTCACAATGTAAAACCATTGATCATACTGCTTCTAACCTTCATTTTTGTTATAAGCATATATCCATGATGATCCACCAAAGCAAGCCTAGAGATCTTGCTATTCTTATCTATCACAAATTATACACATATGAAGATCAACAAGATTGGTGATCTTATCATCTTCATCTATTTGAAGGCTTCTTTTCATAAGAAGTTCATTTAGATTAGGCATTTATATCCACTAGACATTTTTGTCTTGGATCTTTGTTATACATTTGTATCACCACCTTGTATCATTGAACTAGATTATATGGTTTATGTGTTTGTACCATAAGATACAAGGTTTTTTATGTTGGGCCATAAAATATAACGGGTTTGGTTGTACCCGAAGAAGGACTCGGTATTTAGCTTTATAACGGAAAAAGTGTAAGCGACGTTAGGTTGGTTCTACCTCGAACTAGGACCCGATATTTAGCTTTGTATCGGATAAAGTGTAAGCAACGTTGTGTAAGGGTTTTCTCCGCCGAGAAGGGAGCGTGTTGATCTAGTGAAGTAACTCTCGAGCTGGGTACTCTGGGAGTGGAGTAGGGTGAATAGGAGTTTCGTGACCGAACCACTATAAATCACCGTGTCTGGTTTGCAATCTCTTTTATTTACTGTTATTATTTTATATTATGCTTATGCTTGTGTTGTGGCTTGATGTTTTTGTTTGTGTTGTGACTACACGTTTTACTTCATGCTTTATATATTCTTTATCGTCACAGACTATTATCGTCACTTTTCATATTACATCTGTTAGA